>CAJHQQ010002759.1:0-58309 GCA_905132885.1 Moricandia moricandioides
CTAGCGACCTGAGGACCCTAATACGAGCAAAACAAAATAAATGTCAGTCACGGCTCAACGTAATTATGGGTGGCTCGCCTCCTTGTGGAGACTCCTACTATCGCCGACAGGCGGTAACTTCTCAGAAATGGCTCGCGGCCCGAGAATGATCCATCGATCACTTTCTCGGCCGCCGACACTATCGGCGTCCATGCACCCCACAACGACCCACTCCTCATAGAACTCAGGATCGCCACATGCGATGTTACCAAGGTGTTGATTGACACCGGTAGTTCCGTTCATCTTATCTTCTACAACACCCTCGAAAAAAGATGAATCGACCAACGCGACATGAAGCCATCTTCCCTTCTCCCTCACCGGTTTTAATGGATCCTCCGAGTTGATGATAGGGAAATACGACTACCGGTGTACGCCTGTGGTATCGTCCGCACGGGTAAATTATCGGTTATAAGCACGGAGGCCCCTTACAACGTCATTCTCAAAAACCCCATGGATACATTCGATGCAAGCAGTCGCGTAGAAATACCACCAATGCGTTAAATTCCCAGGACCCGGACGGGAAAATTCATACATTGCGAGGAAACCAGCAAGTCGCGCTAGGCCTGGGACGTATTATCCGGGATCCGGATTCGATCCGAGATCCGTCCCGTATCCGCTCCAAAAATAGGATATCCGGAGTGGTCCGGATCCGAATCCGGATAGTAAGATTTTGGATCCGTCCAAACCGGATCCAAATCCGGATATCTTAATTTTTAGGTCCGGATACCCGGATCCGGATCCGTGTTTTTAAAATATATTAATTTTTAATTTTATTAATAATTATATTTGATATATTAGTATTTATACATAAAATAATTTTTGTAATATTATATTTAATTTTATTAATATTATATGTCATATATATATTCATAAATTTTGTATAAATCTTAATTTATGTTTTATTTTTATATATTTTTTAAAAATATATATTTTTTTTATTTTTTTACGGATCCGGATCCGAATCCGGATATCCGCGGGTATGACAATATCTACGCGGATATCCGAAGTCCGGATACCCGGAAGACACGGATCCGGATCCGGATACTAAAGTCACGGATCCGGCGAATCCGGATCCGGATCCGGATATCCTAAAATACCCCGGATATCCGAACCCGTCCCACCCCTAAGTCGCGCGAGACCTTTTTGATCGCCACAGTCAAACTTCAACAGTCGTTGTCTCACGTCAACTCGATCTCTCAACAAACGCAGCCATTGGGCTCAATCCAACAAATTGTATCCTCAAAAGGAGGAAATCTCAGAATTCATCATCGACGACACCGACCCAAGCAAAGTTATCCGGATCAGCGCTTACCTCTCCAACGACCTACGCAGTCAGATTGTCGACTTTCTCAAACAAAATACTTCAACTTTTGCCTGGACAACCACGGACATGCGGGTATCGATCCAATGTTCATTACGCACGAGCATGAATGTCGATCCCACCTTTAAGCCGATCCGACAAAAAATGACGCAATCTTGATCCTGAAAGGTCAAAGGCGGTAAATGAAGAAGTAAAGCGACTACTCGCAGCCGGGCTCAATCACCAAAGTACGATACCCTAAATGGCTGCGAACCCCATCGTGTCAAGGAAAAAGAACGCAAATGGCGTGTGTCGTTGACTCACATATCTAATAACTGCCCATGTCATGATACTACCAGCCTCGCCATATATCTGGAGCAGACTCAGGACGATCAGATCAGTCCAACTGAGGTTCAGCCATTCAGCCGTACCAGATCAACGGACAGAGCCGTGTACCGGATCGACCCGCGTGCACCCGGACGCGACCTAAGGATGGATCCACGACCTGATGACCGAATCAGCCGACCCACAGGCGTTCTTCCCCAACCCATTCGTCATTCTAGAGCCAACAGTCAAGCCAGAACCCATGATCATCATGAAGAATCAGATTCCGGACTTAGCCTATCTTTCCTGGCCCGTTTGGGACGTACCGCACGGCCGGATCAGGCTGATCTCGACTTTTCCGACCACTTTGATGATTTCATGATGATCGATGCATCCAACTTCTCAAAAGGGATGTTACTTAGGCTCTCTGAAGATTTGGGTCGAGCTATCTCTTCATCCGTTCATGGATCATCGATGATCAACCATGCGGGCAGCCTTGTGTCCGTCCTTCTCCTTACCGCGGACGACCTGATCATCACAGCATGAACCTGGACGCATCATGAACCTGGACAGTCAATGAATCTTGCCAAGTCTTCATCAAATTCCGAGTTTTGACTAGTCTTCTCTTGTTTTCCACACTTTGACTAGATCTAGTCAAATATCTATTTTCTATGTAATGTTTTTCCGTGCTTTCTTTATTTCTCTCTTTGACTCAAAGTAGTATAAATATGTAAACTCTTTGATCAATCTATCATATCAATTTTTCTATTATCCTTTTGAGTTTTCTCTCATTGTTCTTTGGTTAGAACATTCATATTTCACTTGGTGAGGTTATCTCCAAGCGAGCCACTTCGTTGTGTTGGACCAGTGCGTCACATCCGGCAACCTTCGAATCTCTGGTAGTATCTTTGGGCTATTCCGCAACCCTTAGTGTCACCCCTCGATTCAACAGTTCTCTTCGGAGTCCATATCATCTGTACCGAAAGAGTGATCCTTATTTTGGTTCTATCAAGTGGTATCAGAGCCACTCTTCCGGTAACTCTATTTCTATCCATATTTCTCATCTCTCCATTTCTTCTAAACACTTCTTCATCTTTCTATCTTGTAACTTTGTGGCTATTTTTGTTTCAGAATAATAAGCTTAGGGTTTAACAAGGATAGAAAACACTAATAAATAGTCTAGATTCGGCAAGGGACTTGCCTTGCAATTAATGAGACTTCTGGGCAAAACTTGTAATTTCCCAATCTTTATGACGACTTCAACGTCGATCGACGCACAGTGTGTGATGTCGATCGATGGTATATTCAGAAATATGGATCCGACTCTGGGTTTTTGCTGAGCAGTCCTAATTGCTCCAAAATAGTCCAAAAGCTCCAGTTGCTTTCAATAAGTACCTAGACTTGTAAATGCTCTATAACAATGCCAAATACATATAAAGACTCTAAATATACTATATATATTATAGGTGAAATAGGTAAAATCCATAGTATGTCAATTAGTGACAATGTTCTTTAGTAATATTAAAGGTTTCTTGATACATTGTCCACAGCAAAGAATTTCTGGTAGACCTGGAGAGACATGTTTTTTCGGATGGTCATTATTTGGAGACGAAGACGACGATGTTAATGGAGTAGTAGAAGATGTAGATGATGGTGTAACTGACAAGTCTGTAATTGGTGTTGCAGATGATGTCTGAGATCGAGATACGGGTGTGGTTGGAGTATCTGGTAGTGAGGAGTTCTCTGCTGGTAATAAAGAGTCTTATGCTGGTGTATCAGTTATCGAAACAGGAGCAGTTCTCCCCCTAGATATGTCAGTCGGAACCAGCCAGTCATCAATAGGTGTATTAACTTGTATACCCAAATTTATCATTATATCTTGCACGTCATGGGCATAACAAAGACAGCCAAATACTCTTAAGAGTTCAAAAACCGGTTGTTGGGATCGAAAATGGTAATCTCAAAATCAATGTCTAGGTTAACATCTCTTAAGGAAAAACCTTGTCAGAATAATTTCGGGAAAAGTCCTAAGAAGGAACCCGGAACGATGGCCGCGTCAAAAATATGAACAGTGTCAAATTGGATCAAACAATCCGACTCACTCGATGGTGAGCTGGATGCATCACATCCAACTCGCCATCAGGCGACTTGGATCGACTAGTCCAACTCGCATGATGGCGGGTTGGATCGACCATTTCTTGGATGAACCACATCCAACTTGCAATCAGGCAAGTAGAATCAGCCAATCTGGATAAGCCAAATCTGGCCATAGCCTCTTTGAACCTCAGTCACACTTGTTTCCTCTCTATTGGGGTTACCGTTGGAAATTTATGATAAAACCGTGAAGACATGTTTTCTTGTATGAATTGAATTTTTTAGTATAAAATGGTAACGGTTGACTTAACACCAAAATCACCTAAATTATACGAGTAATTTGAATTACCTGTCAAACTAACACCTTACAAAAGTTTTTCTTTCTGAGAAACTGTAAAAACGCTCAAAGTCTGGAAACGGCCCGAAACAGCCTAAAACGCGGCTAAGAGCCCACTTACATTTTCAGGAGAAACTGAGCCCAAGGTGATGGAACCCAGGAACTGGACCAGGACTTGGAGCAGACTCAGGACGATCAGATCAGTCCAACTGAGGTTCAGCCATTAAGCCGTACCAGATCAACGGACAGAGCCGTGTACCGGATTGACCCGCGTGCACCCGAACGCGACCTAAGGATGGATCCACGACCTGATGACCGAATCAGCCGACCCACAGGCGTTCTTCCCCGACCCATTCGTCATTCTAGAGCCAACAGTCAAGCCAGAACCCATGATCTTCTTGAAGAATCAGATTCCGGACTTAGCCTATCTTTCCTGGCCCGTTTGGGACGTACCGCACGACCGGATCAGGCTGATCTCAACTTTTCCGACCACTTTGATGATTTCATGATGATCGATGCATCCAACTTCTCCAAAGGGATGTTACTTAGGCTCTCTGAAGATTTGGGTCGAGCTATCTCTTCATCCGTTCATGGATCATCAATGATCAACCATGCGGGCAGCCTTGCGTCCGTCCTTCTCCTTACCGCGGACGACCTGATCATCACAACATGAACCTGGACGCATCATGAACCTGGACAGTCAATGAATCTTGCCAAGTCTTCATCAAATTCCGAGTTTTGACTAGTCTTCTCTTGTTTTCCACACTTTGACTAGATCTAGTCAAATATCTATTTTCTATGTAATGTTTTTCCGTGCTTTCTTTATTTCTCTCTTTGACTCAAAGTAGTATAAATATGTAAACTCTTTGATCAATCTATCATATCGATTTTTCTATTTCTCTTTTGAGTTTTCTCTCATTGTTCTTTGGTTAGAACATTCATATTTCACTTGGTGAGGTTATCTCCAAGCGAGCCACTTCGTTGTGTTGGACCGGTGCGTCACATCCGGCAACCTTCGAATCTCTGGTAGTATCTTTGGGCTATTCCGCAACCCTTAGTGTCACCCCTCGATTCAACAGTTCTCTTCGGAGTCCATATCATCCGTACCGAAAGAGTGATCCTTATTTTGGTTCTATCACAAGGTCCCTATGACGGTCTTTCTATTATTTTCAGGGAGATATAAATGCCAAGTATCAGCAGATAAACACGAAGATCGGGAAAAAAGGAATATTTCCGCGAAGCGATAAACTCAACCTAGGAGCAAAAAAGGAAAGGATGACCAACCTACAAGGCATATATAAGGGAAACTAAAGCAAGACGCATTGGGGCAGAAGATTGAGAACTAGAGAATTCTTGTTAGCTTAGAAAAACTTAGAACTAAGGTGGCCATACTAGCAAGGTTATACTTAGAACGTTTTCCGCTTCTGTTCTACGATTCTCTTTGTTAGCAGTTCTCTATTCATCTTGTTTTGGTGAAATATTGTAAGATATGTTCTCGCTAATCAAACGCATCCGTGAAACTTACCATCGATATTCTGTTGTCTTTGTTTTTTCGTATTCATGTGTTTACGCAAATAATATGGATCCTCTGGGAAAATTAGGGCTTCCTTACTTTTCTTATTTGCGAAAATCAACAGTGAGAATTTCGGTTCTCACACCGGTGGTTTACCATGAAGAAGCTCATACGAAGTCTTTCTGTCTAAGACTGAGGAAGGAGTACAGTTAATAATGTGTGAAGTCGTCATGATACTCTCGCCCCATAAGTTTATTGGTAATCGACCTTGGAATAAACAAGCACGAGCTCTGTTCAGTATATGCCTATGTTTTCTTTCAGTATATGCCCAGTATGTCAACACAAGAAGTTTGATTCAGGATTCCATTATTTTTAAAAAAAATGATTTCAACACCCTAAAAACTGATCCGCTATCTATACGAACCATCTTAACACTATGTCCAAACTGCTTTTCAGCCATCGCAAAAGTTTTGTAGGAGAGCCAATACTTCTAATTTTTCAAGCATCAAATAAGTCCATACTGCATGGAAGTAGTCATCTACTATGGTAATAAAGTAGTTTGCACCAGAAGAAGAAGGGGTACGATAAGGTCCCCATACATCACAATGGATAAGAGAAAACGTTGTCTCAGCTTTATTAGAACTCTTAGGAAAAACTTTCCGTGTTTATTTAGCACGGAAACAAATATCACATTGACTAAAATCAGTAGGATCTATCTTACAATTATTAAAAGCCGGTAGAGTGGAAAACACTTTCTAAGATGGGTGTTCAAGACGACGCCACAGAACCGTTGAACAAGATTTCAAAGAGGATTTTGCATTTACTCGTGCGACTTTAACCCCCGTAAAATAGTAGACCCCTCACGCTCTTCACCTACTCCAATCAGAGTCCTCAGAAAACATTCCTTTAAAACACACAATGCATCAGTAAATATTGGTAAACGCCCCGTTTGTTTGAGTAATTTTGATACTGAAATTAGTGTGTAATAAAACTCTGGGACATATAGGACGTCATGAAGAGAGTAGTCTTTGCTTAGTTGTAAAGTTTGGAGTTTAGTTTCTTATGATACATGACCATTCGGGAATGTCACCGTAGATGGCGGTATGTCAGTTACATCACGCAGGAGAGATAGATCCCCCGCCATGTGGTGTGAATCTCCTGTGTCAATAACAACATCAGTAATATATGTTTTACCCGACAAATGGTTTATTGATTCTGAAGATGAGTAATCAACGAGGCAATCTGGTCACTGCTAATGGCAGCAGTGGTATGTGACGCTCGTCCACGTCCACTCCCTCTGTTTCCCCCACATCGTCCTCCTCTACCACCTCGAAACCTTGAGAAGTTTGGCTTGGCTTTGTAGTAGCAGAACATGGATATTGTTCTTGGTACCACGCATGGTACCCATGTAGTAGAAATCATTCATTAACCTTTTGTCATGTGCGTCCACAATGAGTGCATGTACGCATAGGATTACGAGACCGATAGGTTGTAGTCTCGACATTAGCTGAAGTCACTCCTTTGCGTAAGTCCGTTTTTGCTGAGAATCCAAGTGAATCCGAGTGTTTTTCTTTAGATTTTGTAGTCATCTTCTTCTTGTATGACCCGAGAATAAACAATGTTGTTGTCAGGTAGAGGGTCCGCGTCCGTGATTCTAGACCGTGGAGACATAAATCTCGAATCATCTAGACTAAATAAGAATTTGTGTCCTCGAGCATCTTCACGTTCCTTCTCTATATCTGCAGCTGCAACACATGTGCAAGGTCGTGATGTTTTTAGGTAGTTTCCCGTAGTATTCAAGAACTGGTCAAATTTCTTGTCTACAGTTGGTAATCTCGTCTTGAAGCTGATTTATACGGTAACCGTTTTTTATGGAGAAGCAGAAGCATAGAGTTTCCCAAGTTTATGAGCTTCAGAAACAAAAGTGACAGTTGAACGAAGTTTTGCATCGATTGATGTTCTAATCCATCCTACTATCATTGAGTTAGAAGCAAACCAGCGAGAGAGATTCGGTTCAGTCTCAGGTTTCGGTATTGTCCCATGGATAAAATCAGTCTCCTGCTTGGCTTGTAAAGAGTATGAAGTCTCCTAGACCATTCTCGCTATTGAATAACACAAAAGTAATAAGAGACCCTGGATTATCCGAAGGGTTTAAGTAGTAAGGCGACGAAGCATTTATTTCTGTAGTTGTCATGACAGTAGTAGCCGATGATGATGAATTATCATAAGCTTTCGTAATAGAAGTAGTAGTTTAGGAACGTAGAAGATGATATGTGTTTAAAGAAAATTTAGGTCAGAATCTTGTAGCTCTGATACCATGAAATATATTGTGAAAGTGTGTCTTTATTGATCCATTGAGATGAGTATATAATACAACGTATGATTTCCTAAGTTAGCTAGATAGAGGTACAATAGAGATAAGTCTAAATCATCTTAGAAATAGGAAACTATGTATGTCAATCTTTATCCCTCTAGGATGAAAGCTTCTGCTCGATTCTAGAAAAACCAAATGTAGGCTTGTGGATGTGGCGTAAAATACTCAAGTATCGAACCTTGACTCATTCTTTTTACAGGATGAAGATTCAAAATGGAAATCAGACCTCCTTCTGGTTTGATAAGTGGAGTCCATTGGGAAAGTTGCAGGTTTGATGAAGGACATTGATAGACAAGTTAGAAACTGTATCCTTTCACTAGGATCAAATGAGAAGCATGGCTATGAAGGATGTATGCAACTTTGGCTAGCTACAAGATGATAAAAGCAAGTAGGAGATTTTCTCGTTGGTTCTCTGTAAGGAATCAAGTTTGTATAAAACAGTTTATTTTTCTTTTGAAATATTTAACGTTCATTCAAAAAAAAGAGAGGAAGAAGCATGCGATTTTATGACTTGGAGGAAAAAGCATCATCAGGTTTGTGTATCAGAGGCATGTCAGTTGATAGGGGTGAGACGCATCCGAATATCCAGACATTCAGAGTATCTAGATTTAAATCTGTCGGATTTGTCATTTAGTATTTTGATCTTGATTTGTGCCTTCTGGATATTTAGATGTCAGATATTTGTCAAGACATTATGAAATTCGCAGATATCAGGATTTGGATCAGAAAAAGTAATTAAAATTTTAAAAAAGACAAAACTTTGTAAAATAATTCATAAATTATATATTTATACAAATTTAAAGAGTATATTTGAAAATAATATTATTAAAATTTAAATATAATATAGTAAAAATATTTTTGTGTATAAATATTATTAATATATTAAAGATAGTTATTAATAAAATAAAAAAATTGATATATTTTCGAAAATTTAATTTATACCGATTTATACGATTCAAATTGATTTAAACAATTTGAAATTGGTTGAAATCTGTTAAAATTTATATAAATTAGTCTTAATATGTTAATTTAACAAATATATTAGAATAGATCTACAAATTTATCTAATTTATTTTATTCTGCATATTTAAGTTTGATAATTTGTCACAATAATTTTATATTTCTGTTTAAAAATTAAGATATTTTATATAAATGTCATCTATATATAAAATAAACCAATAATTCATTAACGCCTAGACCTCATTTAGACTTTAATAATTTATCTAATCGCTAGTTCTATATAAAATGCCAAGTTACCGTGTGGGTGAAGTTTGTGTAATTTCTATAGTTTCTTACTTTTTTTCTGTATATATATACTAATTTCTAAACAAAAGCTTCACGTCTGCCCTTTTATTAATGCATAGCAAAACAAAATTTTAGAAACCTCCCGACCATGCTGACAACTTGATGTGGAAAACTTTATTTACATTTCAAAATACCAAAGCTTAAGGATCCAAAATTCAGTATGTAACCTAAAATGTAACACACATTTCCTCTTCTTTCGAAAACGGTGTGTTACTTACAATAGAAACGACTTAAACTGACTTATAAAAAAAAAATATATTAAACATTTAAAAAATAACTAAATAAATGCGGGATAAATCATATTTAAATGTAATAACTGAAATAAATCATATCGAAAATTCATAATATCATTTAAAATCTAAATAAGATACAATTATTCCAAAGACACCAAACCGTCAAGCTATCCGATTACTTATCATGCTTACCTGCAAGGAGAAGAAAGAGGGGGTGAGTAACATGAGAATCACTCATTGAGGTATGGGATGCTAAACACGAAAACCACACACTCAGTACATAGCACTGCGTTCATAGGGAGTTGATACACTAAAATTAGATCTTGCTACTGTCAAGTTATCAGTGATTGTTGTAATATTAATGATTCAATTCGAGAGGACCAGTTTACATTTTACTTTTTTGGGTTCAATTTCAAGCTAAAACAATCGAGTGTTCTAACGTAAAAATTTACAGAGAGCAAGGTGGTTTAGATTCAAGTTATAAGGATGCTAGCCTAGGGTGGTTTGATCGGGTGTAAACACTTATGAGCCAAACAATTATTCAAGTTCAATTAAGAGGTAATCTAGAATTCGGAACACGCAATCAGATCAGCCCACTCTCGTGGTTCTTCACCTTTTGTTGATCAATCTCAGCACCTAAACTCTCGTTTGGATATAGACGTGATGACAAACATTAAGATCAAGTCCGATTTGTTCACAAAACACCCTAACATCTACTCTCGCTGGTTAGGTATGTAATGTTCATTCATGCTATGTATAGCAACCTATTATAGTGAACAGATTAAACCTAAGTTCATGCACTAAGTGATAAGATTAATGCAAGCAATAAGAACAATTATGAATGAAGACAATCGATTTATAATTTATATATGTCAAGCTCACGGACTAAGCAAGCCGACTACTAAGCCATGGAACAATAAAACACAAAGATCGTAATAGGAGAAGACATGAAATACTGTTGCAATAAAAGAGAAATAGGGTTCAGAGGGTTCTTCTGTAAATCGAGAGAGATGGCCCTTCGATGTGGGGTTTTATTTCACTTTCATATTAACCCTATATTCCCACTTTATTCTCTCAATTAAGAGCTTCAGTGTAGTACTTAGGGATCAAATCCGCAAAGACTCTAGGATTGCACAATAGACTTATTGTTTTCGAATTAAAGCTAGCTGAATTATAACAATAACAATAAAGCGATTTCAAGATTGATTTGGTTTGTGAGGATTAAATTAAGAGATTAGACTTATGGGAAATTCTTAGGTAGGTTTAGATAATGCAAACTAATAGATTAATAGGGTTTTATTAAGTCTTGTTCTTAATTCAAACCTTGGCGTTTAGGAGATCGCTCTCGCGCGTCTCGGCTGAGTGTCGATCAATGGCAATAAGATGGCATCGATCGATGCACATTCTAAACAGTACTGATTTGGAGGTTTAATTGATTCTTTAAATTTCTAATTCAATTCTCGTTTGTTACTAGTTATTTAGATTGTTTAAGACAGATTCCAGGTTATAACCTTGTTCTCGCTTGCGCTATAGAACTCTAATTTCTAAGATTGAGGTGAACAAATTCAACTTAGCATTAAGAACAACATAAACAAAGCACCAAGAAGATTATCCTAACAATTTCTATAAAACCAACAATACATTACTACCATTGAAGAACACTAAATCTAACAGAGAAATGTTCAAACATAGCAATAAAGAACATAAATAAATTGCATAGAATAAACTGAGTAAAAAAATAAAGAGTTCAAGATCTTCTTTGTAATGATGATCATGTCTTTCTCTCAAATAGATGTATCAATGTGTTCAAACTCTAAAACTATGGTTTAACTTTTTGGCTACTCGGCTTAGGGCTTAACAAAGATAGAAAACCCTAATAAATAGCCTAATTTTGGCCAGGGACTTGTCGTGCAATAAATGAAACTTATGGGTAAAACTTGTAATTTCTCAAGCCTTCACCAATCTTTCTGTCGACTTCACTGTCGATTGACGCACAATGTGTGACGTCGATCGATGATCTATTCATAAATCTGGATCCGACTCTTAGTTTCTGGTGGCCAATCTTGATTGCTTTAAAATAGTCCAAGATTTTCAATTGCTTCCAATAACTACCTAGATCTGTAAATACTTTAAAACAATACCAAATGCATATAAAAGACTCTAAACATACTATATATATTATAGATAAAATAGGTAAAATTAATGGTATATCAACTCTTCTAGACTTAACCTTTTGCTTGTCCTCAAGCAAACAAAGCTTGTGTGAGAAATTTTGAAAAACAAAGACTCACATAATGTCTAAGTATAACTGTCGCCTTACTTTATTGCAGCTACATCCTATCAAGTTAATCACAGAGAACTTTATATACCATATCCTAGTATAGCAACCAAATTAATTCTACCAATAACTTAGCGAATATTGGTATGACTCGCCGCTTTACTGATTTCATTTCTTTGCATAAAATAAAAGTGCAGTTTTTACCTTGGGAGTATCGATCAAAGGATACATGGACTCTTAACTCTGTATGTATTTGAACACACATGAAGTCTTCTCTGATTCCTTTCCTCTCTCTCTTCTCACTTTTTCTCAGTCAATGTCTCTCTCTTTTTGAGGGTGTCATTTTATTTTTTAATTGACTGAGATATTTGGATAGGCTTCCATGAATCAAGCCCTAATGGTTTTTGCCACCAGATCCTGTTCACTTCTTTTTGACATTTATCTCTTTCTAGGATCATATGAATCAAGCTTTAATGGTTGTAGCCACCAAATCCTGTTCGACTCCTTTTTTAATCTGAAGGGGAGAGAGAGGGGAATCAGAAGCCAACAGACTTTTACCTTCCAGATTTGCAGAAGGAATCTGATCCACTGTATACCAAATCCCAAAGCAAGCAAATAATATCAGGATTAGTGTTGGAAATCAGCTTTGTTTCCTTCAAACTTTCTAAGCAAGTGTGATATGGTGGCAGGATGATCCACTTTGGTATCTCTAATAATCTCTGCAAACAACCTTCTAAGAATGGTGCTAAAGTGTGGTTAGTCAATAATAAATCTTGATCATAATCCTCTTCTTGACTCAATAAAACTCCTTAAAAACATATACATAGATAGTAAATAAAACTCAAAAATAATAAAATAGCACTAGCGAACCTCCCCTAAACTTAAATTACACTATTCCCAGTGTAATCAGCCTCAGATTGGTTAGGAGAAATTAAATCATAAGTAAACAGTGTTAGAGATAGTCAAATATACAAACTCTGTTAGGAGTATCGATCGATCGCAGTAGGTGAGAGTCGACCGATGGTAAACCATCATCGTCAATCGATAGTGAACGTATGGTGTTGATCGATGGTTTATTCAAACTATCGGGTAGACCTTCATAAATAGAATAGATTCTGAAATAAGTAATATGAAAAACTTGTTACGCTATGTTAGCGCGCCATTGATCGATAGCAACAAGGAGGCGTCGAACGATGCTAGGCTGTCAGACTGAATCGTGTGTGTCTATTCTCCATTCTGGTCATCTCTCTTTGGGTTAGCTGTGTTAGACACTCAAACACATGGTGAAAGTAAAATTCAAACAGTAATAGATAGTTAGTTTAAATCCACATGCAACAAGAAAAATAAATAAATATGAGTATAAGTCTAAAAGGGAAATGAAATAAAAGATAAAGGAGTATAGAAAAGACTACTCCTTGTTGGATGTATCCTGGTCCTGCTGCTGTTGTGGTGCTCCCGGTGGCGATCTGGCTCTGGTCCTTGGACGGATGAAGTACTGGCATCATGACATCGTCTCTACCCTGGCCCATATCGCTCGAAGCGTCTCCACCACGACTCGCTGGAAAGCACCATGGTCGTGTATGGGGATCTCTGGGAGTGGGACCTGAGGAAAGGCTGGGAGAGGTGGAGGTGGCTGTTTTGGCTCGTCCGCTGCGGCTGCTATGACCGGGTGTGCTGGGCGGAGGCCTTCTCGGCGTCGTACTCTGACGGGTGCTGTGTGGATGTGACGCTCAACTGGGTGGAATGCCAGGTGAGTAGATCGTCAGAGAAATATGTTACCTCTCACACTGGAAGAGCTATCATCCTAGGTCCCTCGTCATCCACAAAGTATCAAAAGTGTTCCTCCTTCAGCCACTAGGTTCTCGTCAGGTGACCCTCATCCATGAAGCGCAATCCTCTCTCCACCGACACTCCCTCGAAGCTAATGCTAATAAAGCTGAAGATGGGTGTCAAGAGGCTCCCTATCTCATACCTCTTTGGGGCCAGAACCCTTGAAGGGTTTGTCCTTCAGGGTCGCCAGGTGCTCCGCAAATATATACCCCATGTTCACCTGCTGATCGCTCATCAGTGGAGGAAAGAGCTCGTCGTAGAGCCCAACTAATTCCCTGATGGAATAGTATAGCTGTGGCAGCTCCTGAACCGAACCTTGTTGGGTTCCATCTTGCACAACAGGGTGTTGGGAAGGAGCTTTAGGAAGTAGCACAGCGTCGGGTGATGGACGTCTTTCTGGGTGGCTGAGCCGGAGTCGAAGTGGCCAGTCCCAATGAGGCCCTAAAAAGGAGGCAGGCCAGGGACAGCAGCGGCTGAACAGGTGCTGGCACCAATGTTGAAGCTATAGATCTCGCACAGCTGCGGGATGGGAATCATGTACTGGATGCCTCTAATGAAGAATGTCAGGGTGGCCTCATGCGCCACCTTCACCCTGGGGCTCTTGTAGAGTACCTGAGCTGTGGAGATGCACTGCTGGACCAGGTCGGGTATAGAGGATATAGCTTAGTATCCATTGTGCCCAATCGATGCTCATGCACCATCTGTCGAAAATTAGTGTATAGCCCCAGTTTCTTCAGGGTTCTCTTATGTACGAACTTGGTTGGCTCGATGGTGACACTCTGCCAGGCGTTGTAATATAGGCTGTCAAAGTCGTCTCACTCCTCGCTCAGGGGACGGTGTGTGCAGTGTCTCGATGTCACCGCTCTTCGAGGGTCGGGATAGTCCTCGAATGTCACAAGTAGACCGTCCTCTTCTTTGGGCCAAGGGTCTCTGCATGGATGACCCCACGGTGGAGCACTGGAGCTGCCGACCTCGTATCGTGCTTTAGTTCTTCTCTTTCACATCTGCATATAACCAAACAAAGAAAAAATCAGAATCGATGTCTAGACTAAATGAACAACTGTTGATCGATGGTACCGCATGGTCATCGATCGACAGAACCTAATGGCCATCGATCGACGGCGACTCATGGGCATCGATCGATGTTTTATTGCGGATCAGTATTCACAAAATCAAAACAATCAACTTAAATCGTTCAAATCATGTGTACAGATGTTAGATAGTCCCTAATATAGTACTCCAGCACCCTAAATCGTCTTATATTCTGAGTTAAACCACAAAAGATTCGATCTTTCTTCAAACCCTAAATATTCCCTAAACTAAGAGATTTGGAGAACATACCTTGATGATTGAGTTATTTAATGAGCTAATCAGGTAGAGGGGGTAGAAATCGAGTGATCTATACTCAAAAACGAGCAAAATCGGTCAAAATTTGGGAGAGAAATCGAGTGTGGAACTCGTGTGTATTTTTGGCGGTTTTGGAGAAAAGTGTTTTATGAATCGGGGTCGTGTCGAGTTAACCTACTCGACACACAGCCGTCGATCGATGGTCGGTGACTCCATATTCACTTAAGAAATTTGAAATCACAGAAATAATAGATAATTATTATATATTTATTATTAATTAATTATTACTATTATATATGTTCTTCTTTTTGTTTTATGTTTTTATTATTATTTATATATATATATATATATTACTTTATTATTAAATTAGTGGGTTGCCTCCCACTCAGCGCTTATTTAAAGTTGTTAACTTGACGGAAAATGGGCTTATTATTTGGGATTAGGCACCTCTAGACGTGTGGTCTAAGTATGCGGAATTTCAGCTCTAGCCCAATAATGTTTCACTCGCTGCCCATTCACCATGAAATACTATCCTTTAGGATTAAATAGGAAAATTGTCCCATAAGACTTAACTTCTTTGATGGTGAAGGGTCCGAATCAACGAGAACATAATTTTCCAGGAAATAGAGTTAATCGAGAGTTGTAGAGGAGTACTTGATCGTTCGGTTCAAAATGCCGTGAAATAATTTTCTTGTTGGGATAGGCTTTCGTTCTCTCCTTGTACAATTTTGAGTTCTCGTAGGCGCGATATCTGATTTGGTCGAGTTTATTTAGCTGAATTAATCTCTTTTCTACTGCGGGTTTCGCATCAAAGTTTATCTTCTTATGGCCCATTCGGCTTTATGGGCTAGTGGTATAGGGAGATGGCAGAATTTTCCATAGATTAAGTGGAATGGGGTAGTCCCTAATGGTGTTTTAAACGCCGTTCGGTATGCTCAAAGTGCATCATCTAACTTCAAAGACCAATCTTTATGGGTTGATCCTACTGACTTTTATAGGATCTCTTTGATTTGACGGTTGGATACTTCTACTTATCCGCTGGTCTGAAGATGATAAGGTGTGGCTACTCGATGGTGGACTCCATGTTTCTTGAGCATTTTTCGAACACTTTGTTAATGAAGTGGGTACCTCCATAACTTATTACGATTCATGGAATTCCAAATCTGGGAAAAATAATACTCTTGAAGAGTTTAAAGACTACGGCAACATCATTTTTCGGATTTGCTATTGCTTCTACCTATTTAGAGACGTAGTCTACAGCGAAAAGTATGTATTTATTTCCATGAAAAGAAGGGAAAGGGCCCATGAAATCGATGCGCCAACAATCAAATACTTAAAATTCAAGTATGAAATTTTGTTCCATCTCGTTTTAATGATAATTTTTCCTCTTCTTTGCCAGGGATCGCATTTCGCTACATAGGCTTGAGCATCTCGAAACATAGTCGGCCACCAAAAGCCTGCTTGTAGGATTTTTGACACTGTCTTAAAACTAGCAAAATGTCAGGCGTAATCGGATCCGTGACAATGATTTAAAATCTCTGGAGTTTCGCTTTCAGCAACACATCGTCTATATATGCCGTTAGAACAGTGTTTGTAAAGATAAGTTTATCCCAGTGATATCTTCGGATTTCTCTCAAAATTTTATTTTTATGATATCCTTTGAAAAGTTCGGGTTCTACTTTAGCCGCAAGATAGTTTACTCTATCTACATACTAGGGATGTTATATCCAGGACCAGGGCTTAACCCTCTTTTGTTTAAAATAAACTCAGCCCTATTTTAACCCAACCCTATTTTAATTAAGGGTTAGGGCTGGTACCAGGGTTAGCCCATTTAATTTTCATTCATGTAAACAAATGTTTGTATACTAATTTTAACCAAAAAAATTACATTTACATTTTTAACAACTTAAAATATGATCTTATAAATGGAAAAAATTGTAAAATTGTTTTTTCTCGCCAAAACCGCAAAATTGAGTTTTTCCGCCAAATCGTAAAATCGAGTTTTCTCCGCCAAAATTGCAAATCAAGTTTTCCCGCCAAAACCAAAAAAAAAATCACTTTTCCCACCAAAACCGAAAAATAACATTTTCCCGCCAAAACCACAAAACCTCGTTTTCCCACCAAAACCGTAAAATTCAGTTTTCCCTCCAAAACCGCAAACTCGTGTTTTTCCCGCCAAAACCGCAAACTCGAGTTTTCCCGCCAAAACCGCAAAATCGATTTTTCCCGCGAAGATCGCAAAACCAAGTTTTTTCGCCAAAACCGCAAAATCGTGATTTCCCGCCAAAACCACAAAATCGAGTTTTCCCGCCAAAACCGCGAAATCAAGTTTTTTTCGCCAAAACCGCAAAATTGTGTTTTCCTGCCAAAACCGAAAAATCGCGTTTTCTCGCCAAAACCGCAAAATTGAGTTTTCCCGCCAAAATCGCGTTTTCCCACCAAAACCGCAAAATCGCGTTTTCCGCCAAAACCGCAAAATCTCTTTTTCCTGCCAAAACCACAAAATCGCGTTTTTCCGCCAAAACCCAATATCACGTTTTCTCGCCAAAACCGTAAAATTGCGTTTTCCTGCCAAAACTGTCTAATCACAAATCAAGTTTACCCGCTAAAACCATAACACCGTAAAAAAAGTTTTGGTTTTGGCGAAAAAACTCGTTTTCGTGATTTTGGTGAGAAAACTCATTTTTTTGTTTTTTACGGTTTTGCCGAAAAAACTTTGTTTTGAATAAATAAACCAATTTAAAATTTTAATAGATATTTAGATAGTATATAATAATTGTGTCAATCAAATTAAATGGACTAAAATATAAACCTTATTCATTATAGGGCTAACCCTTTTTAAACCATGTAACAAAACTAAGGGTTATGGTTAGAGATGGTTTTACAGGGTTAGGGCTAACCCTGTTAGATTAAGCCCATATTAACATCCCTACTACATACCAAGGTCTATAAGTGGTATTTAGTGCACATACCTCCCGACTCAAACTTCTATCTCCGGGAGAATCATCATTTGGGGTCGAAGGATTACAACTGACGTTGATATTTAGTGGAATGATTACTTCATCGTCCTTTTCAAATGCATCGTCGATCGATGGGGTATGGAAAATATCGATCGATGCTTTATGGCTACAATCGTTCGCTGGTATAAGTGTCTCATCGATCAATTTCGCTTCATGCGCCGAACTAACACTACCAACGAAGGTCGATTCTGCTAAGTAAACATTTTTGTGGGTAATAAATCATCTATAGGGATGTCTTCGTCTACTCTTATTCGTGATAAGTGATATGCGACTCCATTTTCTACTCCCTTCTTATCTTTGACTTCTATATCTAATTCTTGGAGAAGGAAAATCCACCGTAAGAGTCTCATCTTAGCGTCGTTTTTGTTCATTAAGTATTTCAATGCCACGTGGTCGGTGTGAACTACCACTTTTGAACCGACTAGATAGGATCATAATTTCTCAAAGGCGATTACTACAGCCAGTAATAATTTTTCCGTTGTTGCATAATTACGTTGCTCATCATCTAGAGTTCTTCTGGCATAGTATATAGCATGCTACTTTTTATCCTTCTTTTGTCCAAGTACCGCACCTACAACAAAATCGCTGGCATTGCACATAATTTCGATGAGCAGATCCCAGTCTGGTGCTTGGACAATAGGGGCGGATACGAGCGCTGATTTGATTGTTTCAAAGGCTTCGAGACATTCGGGTGTAAAATCGAATTTCACCTCTTTACACATAAGTGCAGTAAGCGGTCTAGCAATTTTGCTAAAAACTTTTATGAATCACCTATAGAATCCAGCATGTCCTAGAAAGCTGCTAACGTCTTTAACATTAGTGGGTGGTGGCAGTTTTGTCTTTACGTCAACCTTTGCCTTGTCCACCTCAATTATGGCTGATGAGACCTTGTGTCCCAAGAAAATTCCGTTGTTAACCATGAAATGACATTTTCCCAGTTCAAAACCTTATTTTTCTCTTCGCATCTTGCTAATACCTTATACAGGTTATCGAGACATGCTTTAAAATTCAGACCATAAACTGAGAAGTCATCCATGAAAACCTCCATGAAGTCCTCGATCATATCTGTGAATATTGACATCATGCATCTTTGAAAAGTCGCAGGGGCGTTATAGAGTCCGAATGGCATCCTGCGATATGCGAATGTTCCATAAGGACAAGTAAATGTGGTCTTTTCTTGGTCGTCTGGATGTATGGGATCTGGAAGAATCCTTAATACCCATCGAGAAAACAATAGTATTTGTGGCTTGCGAGCCTTTCTAACATCTGATCGATAAAGGGTAAAGGAAAATGATCCTTTCGTGTGGCAGCATTTTGTTTTCAGTAATCCATACACATTTTGTGTCCAGTGACAGTTCTAGTAGGGATCAATTAATCTTTGTCATTCTTTGCCACGATAATTCCTCCTTTCTTTGGGACAACATGAACCGGGCTGACCCAATTGCTGTCTGAGATCAGATAAATGACGCCTGCTTCTAGAAGTTTCATGATTTACTTCTTTACTACTTCCTTCATATTAGGGTTCAATCTCCTCTGATACTCGATGGAGGATTTTATTCATCATCAAGGTGTATCCTATGCATGCATAAAGCGGGGGAAATTCCTGGGATTTCATCTAATGAATAACCGAGAGCCTTGCAGTGCTTCCGAATTTTATTCAGCAACAGTGCTTGTTCTCCGCTACTCAAGTTTGCATTTATGATGACAGGATATGATTTTTCATAAAGGAAAGCATATTTAAGATCGGCTGGAAGTAGTTTGAGCTCAATTTTGGGTGCTTTTTCTTTGCTCCAATCGTCGATCAACGTAAGTGTTAAGTTGAGGTACATATTTGGGGTAAAAGGATTAAGGAATGGGAGAAGAATGGTTGGGACAGTAAAATGGTAACATGATCATCCGGGTAAAGAGAAGAGTTACCATGCGCCTATCCTTGGATATTTACCCTTATCCATCCATGGGAAAGGAAGAAAGGATAAGCCTTGATAGGCTGGAACAGCTGGAAAGTAACCAGCATCTAGTCAAAGATGCTAGATACCACTTGAAAGGATCTCCTTCCCCTTTCAAATTAGGCGCTCCTCTACTCATTCTAAACCACATGATCCATTCTTGTTTCTAAAAACCCTTGTAACCTCTAATCTATATATTTGTAATCTGATCTTAATGAATAAAGAAGGCAGTTCATAATCCTCTCTTAGACTCTTAAACATGATTACATTTTAGACTTGTTCCTTGGTTAAGCCTTCTTCCTAATCTCTACACTATCATCAAACCTAAGATTATCAAAAGCATTTTATGGTATCAGAGCCAGGTTGCTCATAATCTAGTTTTGATTCACGCAAAGACTCAAGAATTTTAGATCTCATACTTTGTTCAAGACAATCAAGATGGAAAACAACAAGGCTGTGGTTCCGGTTACACTCAAGGGAGGAAACTACCTCCTATGGTCTCGGTTGGTGAAGACTACTGTGGGGAGTAAGTGTTTGTGAGGACATATCTCGTCTGGTGAAGCTCCAAAACTCATTACTGAAGATGAAAATGATGAGGAGGATCTCACAAGCGAGGAGGACAAGTGGTTTCAAGAAGACATGCTGGTTATGTGTATTCTCCAAAGCTAGTTGGATCCCTCAATCTTGGAGGCATATAGCTACTGTGAGAAGGCAAAAGACCTTTGGGATACACTCAAGAAGGTGTATGGGGACATCTCAAACCTGAGTAGGATGTTTGAGGTGAAGAGGGAAATCAACAATTTGGTTCAAGAGGACATGGAGTTTACAAGACAATTGGGAAAGTTTAGAGCTTTATGGTAGGAGCTGGAGATGTTGAGGCCAAACACTACTGACCAAGATGAGCTGAATGAGAGAAGAGAGCAAGACAAGGTCTTTGGCCTCTTGCTGACCCTAAATCCCACTTACAATGTTCAGATCAAGCACATACTTAGGGCTGGGAAACTTCCGGATCTAGATGATGTATGCGCCCAAATTCAGAAGGAGCAAATGTCTCTTGGACGCTTTCGAGGTAAAGGACAGATCTCTCTAGCCAATCAAGTTGAAGTTCCTCAAGAAAACAGATTCATGCACAACCAGTTTAAAGAAAGGAAGTTCAATGGGCCATGTGATCATTGTAAGACGTGTGGACACAAGAAGACAGCTAAGTTCATGAAGGACAAGGATGCAAGAGCTCACCTCTCCTATGGAACCAGTGAGCAACATGGGACAAGTGCTGCTGGGACAAGTGATGCGGGTACCTCAAAGCGGATCAATGAAGGAGATGGACGAGAGATGGTGACCATGTCAACACAAACCACTCAACCAAGTAACCTGAGGTTCAATGAAAATGACTTGATTAGGAGATCAGAAATTGATGCTCTAATCAAGATCTTCAAGGACAATTGTAACAACCTTCGGTATTCTTTTGATGCATCCTTGGTTAGAACTGTCAGTATTGATCACTCTAGGACTGAGTATGACCCAAATAATCATCTAGATCAGTCTAGGATTGCATATGAACCAGCTAGAAGTTGCCATTCATATAATGCTTGCAATATGTCTAAACCTTTGATAATTGACTCTGGTGCATCCCATCATATGATTAGTGATCCTAGACTTATTAAAGATATTGAACCTGCTCATGGTCATGTAATTATAGCTAATGGTGAGAAGGTCCCAATTAAGGGAATATGTAATCTAAAATTGTTTGGTAAAGAACCGAAGGCCTTCTACATGCCTAACTTCACTTCAAACTTGATATCCGTGAAAAAGTGTACTTCTGATTTACAAAGCAATGTGTTGATCGTTCAGGTTCATCACGTCATAGAACTCAACTTGTTTTCGAAGTTGGAAGGGGAAGCATCGTCCTCACCGTAATATTGAGATAAGGTATTTCCGTGCAGAAGGGTTGCAACTGATGCTAGAGTTTTTCAAACTCGGATCGAGTGTTTCTCCTCCGCGAACAATGGCGGTTCCTTCCTTTCGGTGTCTCTCTTTTCGAAAGCTCTACCTAAAGCAATGTTTTCTATAAGTCTTTTAGCGCTTGCAGGGCTTCAGGTGCTGAAATTCCCCTCGCTGGCTGTATCAAGGATGGTTTGATAGTCTAGGTTCAGTCCTCTATAGAAAATTTTGATGAGTTGGGGTTCTAAGAATCCATGGTGTGGGCACGAAAGTTGGTAGCTTTTGAACCATGTAGATTTTTTAAGAGATTCACGGCTACCTTGAACGAAACTGGATATTTTCCTTCTTGATTCCCAGTATCTCTCCTCGTCAAAGAGGTGGTTGATGAAGGCCCTTCTAATATCTGCCCAATAGGTCAAGGATTCTTGTGGTAGCTGGTTCAGCCACCTCCTGGCGTCACCTTCTAGGGAGAAAAGAAAAAGTTTGCAGCGATTGAAATCGTCGTTCACAGTGTCTTCTAGCATCTCGATGTGATCGTTCGGGTGTTCAGTGGGAAAACCATTGAACTGGTTTTTACGCGCCATAATTAGGAAATCGATACATAGTTCATAGCTTCCAGCATGCTTATCGGATAATCGAATCGCGGACCTATTGGAATAGGTTTTCTGGGATTTGGGTATTCATGCATTGGCAATTTATTCTCTGGAGATTTAGTGATTGATTGGAGATTGCAGCTCGCTGATAATTAATTAGTTGTCTTGCTTCGTTGCTTTTATTGTTCATTGGTTCTATCAAGACTAATTTCTTATTATCAAAATTAGTAAAGGCGTACTTACCTGCTTCCAGCTGATGGGTATTGATCGATGGCAATGGAAGGGTGTCGCCCAACAGCAGTGAATCAGCGTCGATCGATTCGAGATACAATCCGTCGATCGATGGGTGTTGTCCAGAATTCATATTCTCTCCTTTAAGTACCTGTGTAATTAGGTTTAGGGAAGGAATAATTTAGCAAACAGTAAAGTAAAATTCTAGACAATATTCTAAACAAAATCTAATGGCAATAAGAAAGATTCCCCGGCAACGGCGCCAAACTTGATGTGGGGTTTTATTTTACTTTCAAATTAACCCTACATTCCCACTTTATTCTCTCAATTACGAGGTTCAGTGTAGTACTTAGGAATCGAATCCACAGTCTCTAGGATTGCCCAATAGACTTATTTTTTTTGAATTAAAGCTAGATGAATTACAACAATAACAGTAAAGCGATTTCAAGATTGATTTGGTTTGTGAAGATTAAAATAAGATATTAGACTTAGGGGAAATTCTCAGCTATGTTTAGATAATGCAAACTAAAAGATTGCTAGGGTTTTATTAAGTATCGTTCTGATTTCAAACCTTAGGGTTTAGGAGATCGCTCTCGCGCATCTCGCTAAGCGTCGGTCGATGGCAATAAGATGGCATTGATCAATGCTCATTCGAAACAGTACTGATTTGGCGGTTTAAATTGATTCTCTAAATTTCTAATTCAACTCTCATTTGTTACTAGTTATTTATATTTTTTAAGATTGATTCCAGGGTATAACCAGGCTCTTCCTTGTGCTATAGAACCCTAATTTCTAAGATTGAGGTGATCAAATTCAACTTAGCAATAAGAACAACTTAAACAAATAACCAAGAAGATTACCCTAACAATTTCTATAAAATTAACAATACATTACTACCATTGAATAACCCTAAATCTAATAGAGAACTACTCAGAAATAGCAATAAAGAACATGGATAAATTATGAATAAATTGTTTAGAATAAATTGAGTAAAAAGATAAGGATTTCAAGATCTTCTCTGTAATGATGATCAGATATTTCTCTCCAATAGATGTATCAATGTGTTCTAACTCTAAAAATCTGGTGTAAACTTTTTGGCTACTCAGCTTAGGGCTTAACAAAGATAGAAAACCCTAATGAATAGTCTAAATTTTGGCCAAGGACTTGTCTTGCATAAATGAAACTTATGGGTAAAACTTGTAATTTCTCAAGCCTTCACCAATCTTTCTGCTGACTTCACCGTCAATCGACGCAAAGTGTGTGACATCGATCGATGGCCTATTCACAAATTTGGATCCGACTCTGAGTTTCTGCTTGGCAATCCTGATTGCTCCAAAATAGTCCAAAAGTTTCAATTGCTTCCAATAAATACGTAGATCTATAAATACTCTAAAACAATACCAAATGCATACAAAAGACTCTAAATATACTCT
This sequence comes from Moricandia moricandioides, assembly GCA_905132885.1. NCBI lineage: Eukaryota > Viridiplantae > Streptophyta > Magnoliopsida > Brassicales > Brassicaceae > Moricandia > Moricandia moricandioides. Next base: position 24,139 of record CAJHQQ010002759.1, read on the forward strand.
ATATATTATAGATAAAATCCATGGTATATCACCCTTCTCCCTTCTAAGGTAGCAAATCGTCAAGTACAAATTTCTAAGGTCTTGTTTCTTGTGTAAAAATAGTTCTGAAAATAATAGAAATCTGAAAAAAAAATATTATAGGTCTTTGGTGGCTGTAAGAGAGAAAATATGGATTATTAGGGCAAATCCTGAAATATTAGAAGTTTCCTTTAAAATCTCTGATGCGGGAGCAGTCAGTCGGTTGCTCTGTTCACTCGGGAGCACTCGTCATGTTGCTCCGCTCGGTTTAAACGCCGGAAAATTCCAACTTGCATTCCTTTCTTCATGTCTACCACCTAGAGCCTCTTAACATACTCCATACCTGTAATGACTAAAAAAGACTATATTGACTCGATAAAGACCTGAAAATACTTTAGAAAACATATGCAAAATGTGTCAAAAATACAATATATCAATTGCCCCAGACTTAGATCCTTGTTTGTCCTCAAACAATGTCAAGTATCAAGCACATGGAGAAAGGTTTGAAAGTGTGGGAACTCTCTTATTCTTGATAACCATACTTTAACCACGAATCTCTAAACCATACAAGCAAATAAGCTAAGACAATACACCCTTACCAAAACCCCAGTTATTGCTGTTCAAGATCGGCTCCATGCTCTATATCTCAAATCTGCAAATGTCACACTTTCCAGACAAAACTCCTTACATTCAATTAAGAGCGGCGTGAGCTTCTCATCACATGCATTAGTCGGGGTAAGCTATTCTAGCTGTGAAACAGGCTATTTAAGTGTTTAGGTGGAGCTAAACAATGTTTAGGGGTTACCATTTTTTGTAGAGGATGCATGATATTGCGCAAAATTGCAAGAGATGATAGATCCATTGATGTCTACAGCCTCCACTCGTTTTTGCCTGCTCTCTCTCTCTCTCTCTCTGTCTGGAACAATTGCTACGATCATCCGTGTGCTCGTTGTTCTTTCAACTCGGTACTCACTCTTTTACTCAACCTTACCAGTGGATCATGTTTCTTTGACTTCTTCCCCTTCTCCATCCCCTTACTCTCTTTTTTTTTGACTTTTCATGTGACGGAGAAGGAGGTAACAGGTGATGGTTATGAGTGTCACTGGTGGTTCTGATTTTGCAACCATTCTGGTTCTCCACCCTTTCTCATGGTTCATTGGTTATGGAGCGGTTGCTCCCCTTAATCCGTTTGTTCTCTTTGACTATATGAACCTCTACAGCAGTAGCGAGGAAGAGGTTGCGTCGATCCTTTCCTCTCCTACTTTTTTGTACATATCTACACATATAACACTGAAAAACAAATGCATGAAGGTGAAATAAAGGCTAAGGTACAGGGTAGGAACTAGTTAAAAATGAGTTTACCACTCAGGATCAACAAGATGGATAAAAAGAATAAGAAGTCCAGAGTGTGTTCTTGTTTCCCTGACCTAACGCCCATAATAAGAAGAATTGCAGTAAAGATTAAGTTCAAGTTAAATGGAGCTAAGTCTTTCCAGTGTAACCTTGACAAGACGAAAGCTTCTAGAGAACCAAATGAGATAATGTCAGGGTGTTCTAGGTCCACATGTGTGTTTTTCGCCAGTGCTAAGGTCATTGAATAAGATAACTAAAGTACGAGGTGGTTAGTGATCAACACAGAATAAGGTCCTAATTCCCACAAAGTTTTGACTGACTCGATCCTAAAATCTGACTTAAATAACTCAAAATAAAAATAAAAGAAGGAAACGAGTTAGTAAACGACGAAGGCCTCCCCATACTTATACTTCACACCATCTCTGGTGTGAAAATAAATCAGAGAGTAGGTGTAAACAAGAATATGATTTTTTTTATTGGTCGAGATACTTACATGTGTGGAGTGGGTGCTCCGGAAAATATTGGGTGCCCATCGTCAGATATCCGCTTGGAGCAGCCGCTCCTCTCAGAGGGATGGGTGCTCCATTTCTGAAACCAAGAATTTTTGAAGTATCTCGTGTTTTTTTATTTTGACCTGAGACTCAATAAACTAAAACCAAAAATAAGTAAAAAACAAATCCTAATGATATTTACACTTACCAGTGGGTTGCCTTCCACCAAGCGCTTGGTTTAAGTCACTAGCTTGACTTGGTGATAGGTTCAATCAGGTTGAGCTTGAGCGCTTTTTCGAAAACAAGCTGCACAATCAGACATGTTCAGCTTCAAAACTCTACTCAAAAACCCTTTAACAGCAACTTCCCCTTTCTCTTTAAGCTTATGTGTGAGAATAGCTTTGACTTTAGAGAATGGTTTAGAGGTACCTTTGCACTTTACCTCATACTCAATGGAGTTCTCATCACACATGCGAGGTATCAATGTCATTGTAGGATCACCCTTGACCCTTTTCTTCTGGACCTTTTCTTTCACCTTTTCATACCCACTGGGTTTCTTGGTATCAGTGTGAGGATCTCCATCCAAGACCAACTTGCTCTCCCCCTTTTCATTAAAATCCTTTTTAGGATCAACCTTCAGCTTCTCTCCACTAATCAATGAGATGCAAGAGGCATGCAACGTAGGGAATCTGGTGGGGATAGCCTTGTAGAAAACCTTCTTGTTGATGTTGGAGAGAAGGAGACTCTCTTATTAGGCATATCGATGATTGTTCTCACTGTAGCCATAAACGGTCTCCCAAGGATCAAAGGCATCTCATAGTCCTTGCTCATCTCAACAACCTGAAATTCAGTATTCATAATACAGTCCCCATCTTTGATAGGGATGTTGCGAATGGTACCATAAGGTATTGCTTTAGAAGAGTTTGCAAAAGCAAGAGTCATCTAAGAACGCTCAACATCAACATTACCCATCTTGTCTGTAGTCGCCTTTGAGAAAAGATTCACACTAGACCTAAAGTGACAAAGAGCTTCCTTGAATTCAACTCATGCGATGGAACATGGGAAAACAAACTTTCGAGGATCATCAAGCTTAGGCAAACCTTGGGTTCTGGTCTTAATGCTTCGATAAAAAGTGCCTCAATTTCCTCTGGTGTCTCTCTACAGTTTTTGAAGAACATATGCAATGGATGAATCTCCCAAGCATGTTCAAACAATATCTTTTTAGGAAGCCTTCTCACCATCTTCCTAAATCCAGCCAGCTGCTCTGCACTAATGGGATCCATCAGATGTTTAGGTGGAATTGGATAGGGAACCTTAGGAACATAGACTCGAGCTGGTGGAGTCTCAGCAGGTTCGCTAAGAGTAGTCACTTCAAAACTAGCAGAGTGCTCTGTTCTCTCTTCTGCGCCTAAAGCAGTCTGAGCAAACAATTTCTCTATTGCATTACAGTGCTCATCCCTAGGATTTTTATCTGTTTTCCCAGGGAGCGTCCCTTGCTGTCTCTTGAGACTCTCACTTTTTTGAGCAATCTGAACGTCCATCATTCTTATGTGACTTGCAACAGCATCGTACTTGGAGTTTATCTTAGTGAACATGTTGTCCATCCTGGTGTTGATGTACGTGGTGAATTGATTCAATGCCTTGCTCTGAATCTGCTGTCCTTGCAACAGTTGTTGCATCATCATACTCAGACCTTTCACCTCATCTTGTTACCGCTAGCGGAAGCTGGAGCAGCTTGCTGATTGCTCTGCTTGTTCTGCTGGTTCTGGTTCTGATTTTGGAAACGGTTCTGAGCTTAACTGAAGATTAAGGTTTTAACTTGGAAATTATGGGGAAAAACTGTTTGCTGATTAGCACTTTGTGCTTGGTTGCTCTACGCTTGATCTGCAGGATTCTCTACATTGTTGTTCCGGTAAGAGAGCAGGTTAGATCTGTTCATGTAGTTGGGATCCTGGTAGTAGTTCCGGTTCTGAACATACCCTTGACCGTTGATGTAGAGTACTTCATGGTGATCCACTCCTTTCTTTCCACTATTTGCGGCTAGATCCTGGGCTATTTGCTCGGGTGTAGCTTCCTCCATGAAAAAGACTTGCCCTTCTTTACTTTTGAGGAGCAAGTTGACCTTGGCGGTTAGCTCATCATTCCACTGGGCATCAATGCTACTGACTTTGGAGCAATCAGTCTCTGGGTTCTTGTTCGTTGAGCTAGCAGCCATTTTCTCTATCAGCTTGAATGCTCCATCAGTAGTTTGAGTCATAAAATCTCCATTGCTCGCAGAGTTTAGAGCATTGTGGAACTCCCAGTCCACATCATCATAGAAGATTCCCAGAATGTGATCATTATCAAATTCGTGATGAGGATACTCCCTGAGGGTTTCATTGAACCGCTCACATGCTTAATTAATTGGTTCATTAGCATGTTGCTTGAAAGAGGAGATCTTGTTCCTGAGAGCAGCTATTTTTTCCTTCGTGTAGAAGTGGCTCAAGAAGGTTGCGCTGACTTGTTCCCATGTAGTGAGAGAGCCAGTAGGAAGTGACTTCAGCCATCTTGAAGCTTTGTCAGCTATAGAGAACAGGAACATCATGCATTTGGCAACATCAAGCGACACTCCATTGGAGCGAGTCATGCCGCAGATTTTTTCGAAAGCTTCAATTTGCTCCATTGGTATCTCAGCTGGTAACCCATGGAACATTTTTCTCTGTACCAGGTTTATCATGGCAGGCTTGATCTCAAAGTCTTGCCTGGTACATGGCGGTGGAGCAATGGCAGAGCACGTGGTAGGGAAGTTACGCAGTAGGTTTCTCTCTCTGATCGGAGCAGCTTACTCTGCGGCTTCTTGAGCATCTTGTTGCTGCGCTTAGAAGGTTTGCTGCATCTGGAGCATCTGCTGTTGCGTATGTTGCATTGCGGCAGCGAGATTATCCTGATTGCCGTAGTCTCCCATTGTGGCGTTGGTCGGCCTTGTTTGTTGTCAGTTGGTTCTTTCTAACCTTGTTATCTCCTAGTTGCTGATCGTGATTAATGTACTTGAGGTGTTTCTTCGAGTGTTTCTACTGTACATACACCTGGAACATTAGTTGCAAGCAAAAAGGTAAAGCAGGTTAGAGGTATTAGACTAGAATTATCGCTGAGAAATAAAGGTAAAAAGCTGGTCACTGGCAGCGGCGCCAAAATGTGATACACTAAAATTGGATCTTGCTACTGTGAAGTTAAAAGTGATTATTGTAATATTTATGATTCAATTCCAGAGCACCAGTTTACACTTTACTTTTATGGGTTTAATTTCAAGCTAAAACAATCGAGTGTTCTAAACAGGAAATTCACAGAGAGAAAGGTGGTTTAAATTTAGGTTATAAGGATGCTAGCCTAGGGTGGTTTAATCGGGTGTAAATACATGTGAGCCAAACAATTATTCAAGTTTAATTAAGAGGTAGTCTAGAATTCGGAACACGCAATTAGATTAGCCCACTCTCGTGATGCTTCACCTTTTGTCAATCGATCTCAGCACCTAAACTCTCGTTTGGATTGAGACGTGATGACAAACATTAAGATCAAGTCCGATTTGTTCACAAAACACCCTAACATATACTCTCGCTGGTTAGGGATGTAATGCTCACTCAGGCTATGTCTAGCAACCTATTACACGGTTAATGAACATATCAAACCTAAGTTCATGCACTAAGTGATCAGATTAATGCAAACAATAAGAACAACTATGAATGAAGATAATCGATTTATAACTTATTTATGTCAAGCTCACGGATCTAACACCCTTACACCCTAGACTAAGCAGTCTGACTACTCAGTCATGGAACAAGAAAACACAGAGATCATAATAGGAGAAAACATGAAATAATGCTGCAATAAAATATAAATAGGGTTCGGGGGTTCTTCTCTAAATCGAGAGAGATGGCCCTTCTCTCTTCTAAGGTAGCAAATCGCTAAGGTCTGGTTTCTTGTGAAATAGTAGTGTTGAAAAATAATAGAAATCAGAAAAGATATATTGCAGGTCTCTGCCGGCTGCAGGAGAGAAAATAGGGATGATTAAGGCAAATTCCGAAATATTAGAAGTTTCCTTAAAAATCTATGCAGCGGGAGCAGTCAGTCGGTTGTACCGTTCACTCAGGATCACTCGTCAGGTTGCTCTGCTCGGTTTAAACGCAGGAAAAATCCAATTTCCCTTCCTTTCTTCATGTGTACCACCTAGAGCCTCTTAACCTACTCCAGACCTGTAATGACTCAAAAAGGACTAAATTGACTCGATAAAGACCTTAGAAATATATGCAAATTGTTTCATAAACACAAATCTCAGGAATTCTAGTTGTAGCAAAAACAAACACAGTGCCTAATGCACCACACGAAGACACCGATGCATCGATAGTATATGCGCCGCTAATACAAACGTTTTGTACCCCGCAATCCCCACTCAATTAGACGTTAGCATAGACATCTATGTACCTTGCAATATCCATACAATACGCCGTTATCACAAACGTATATGTGCCCCGCAATCTCCACAATGTGCCGTTAGCACAAACATTTTATATATATATATATATATATATATATGCTTTAACAACATCCAATACAAATAATAGTTGAACCTTCTAACTCCTTATTTCCGGTTTTACAAATAAATAATAAAAAATAAGACACAAATTAAACTCAATTCAAAGAGGCGAAACATGTTTCGATACTAGACATTCCATAATAGCGATACTAAACTAGCACATGATTAAACAGAATAGCCCTCACCTTAGCCAAGATGGGAAAACTAGAAGTGGATTGGAAACAAGGAAGATGACTTGCTCACCAAGAAAAACTAAAGTTCGCCATTGAATTTGACTCCTCATCTCAACGTCCCAAACCTAAGGTGCATGGATGGATTGTTTGATGTGCAAGTTACGGCTAGGGTTTGATTTAGACTTCACGAACCAGATTACGGGTGATAGATCTCAGATACTGACAACGCAAATTTCTACTCCAGTCGTGTGCGAGTCACAATTGACCAGGTTGGTGGCCGGTGATGGCGAGACTCAATGGCTTCAGTTCCTTGTGCACTACAAGAAAACAATTACTTAGCGAGGGCAGATTTCGTGGCTATTTCCTCGTAAAAGAGGGTTTACAAGGAAATAACCACGAAATGGTAAACCTCGTGCCACGTTCGTCGTAAAGACATTTTCCTCGCTAAATCCACGTAAAGTTTACGAGGAAACATTTCCTCGTAAAGGTGGGCCTAAATTTCCTCATAAATACCACGGAAAGTAACCACGCACAATACACGCTAACATTTCCTCGCTAAATACACGTAAACGATTCCTCGTAAACTACTGGCTAACCTTTCCTCGTTAAATCCATGTAACATAATCCTCGTAAGTCCCTCGTTAGGTTTCGTCGTAACAGCCACGTAATGTATTCCACGTAAATCCCACGTTAGGTTTCAGAAGTTAATTGCTCGTAATATTAACGAGTAATTAACTTCGAAACTTATTTTTCCCTGCATTTATAATTTTATTAAATATAATTAAATATTTTTTTGAAATAAAATTAAATTAATTAAATAGAACAAAAATATTTTATAAATATTTAAGTTTTATACAATTTATATTACAACAAATGGAAAGAAGAGCTATGGATTTTGGGAGTCGTTGTTCCTTCTGTCCATCTCGTTCTGGTCTGGGTCTGGAATGCCCAATTGTCTCCGTCTCGCTGCTAGCATTAGCTCCAATTGCGGATTTCCAGCCGCTAGAACGTCCAGGAAACTCTCGAGTGAACCCATTTTAGCTTGCGTCGCCTGTAACTCCGCACGCAGCTGAGCAGTCTCATCTTCCCGTCGCTGAGCATAAGACGATGTCGCTCTTGGGTTTGGCGTTCTTCAACCCGAGCAACAACGTCGTTGTAGATTTGCTCGGATCTAGGATCTACAAATTTCCCAGCCTTGTTCTTGTGGGTCCTCTCGTAAAGTTCCTTAAGAGAGGGTAGAACTCCCGTCTCTTTAGCCTAAAAAAATTTTAAAAATAATTAATCAATTAAACTATATATAATTAAAAAAATAATAAATTTAAATATTTAATTACCATTTGTAGACGGACACCGGCGTGTGGTGTTTGACCTGAAGAGTGAAGCATGGGCAAGTTGCCATGCTCGTCTCTCGTCAGACGGGAAGAGGAGCAGCTGTTGGAGACTCTGATCGAGGATGGCAAGTTCCAATAACGTATGAGGCCATCCCAGACCTCCGTTGTGATCTCAGCGGGCTTCCCGTGCTCATAACCGTCGACCAAATAATCGTCCTTCCAGTTAGACACCGTGTCCAACAATCGCTCTTTTGCCTTTTTGATAAAATCTTCCTTCACGTCCTCGTTCACTCCTATAGACCAACACCATTTTTGCTGTAAATAAATTAAAAATTATTAACATTAGTCTAAAAATATTTTAAAAAATGTAATAATGAAAAATAAAATTAATAGTTACCGCGAATATTTTGAACCACGTCTTTCGGACGTGGTTCGGCGTCGTTTTCCACTTCGGATGTGCGGCGGGAAAATAACCTTTGATCACCTCGGTTACAGTCCGAGCGACACGACTATCGGCCCCAAACCTGAATAGAGAAAAAAATTAACATTATTAAATATTTGAATGTTGCTATAAATAAAAAAATATATTTAAACATGAAACGTACCAGTAAGCACCTTCTTTTTGGTCGGGGTCTAGGACTGGTAAACCTTCCATGCCTGGCTGAGCAAGAAGGTCCTCGACGGTGTACGTAGCATAAGGAGCCGTCGTCGGCACGAGCAAGTCGGGATGAACTTCGGCCGCATCAGGAGGAGGAGGAGGAGGAGGAGGAGGCGACTGCGAGACTCTCTGAAAATATTGAGTCTCGGGGACAGTATCCGGAACCGAACCGGGAGATGAAGATGATGCGCCTATATGAGTACTAGGCCCGGTAAACAGGTCTCTGTAATGAGTCGTCGCTATCTTAAGCTAATTAGCTCTAACCATCTACAAAAACAAATTAATTCAACATATTAATAAAAAAATATAAATACATATATTACTAACCACCTAATAAAATAAATTCTCTAAACCAACCACCTAAACTAGTCCTAAACTAATTACCTAACCTATCTAGAGAGGAAGTAGAGAGGAATACCTTAAGAGGAGATAAAGAGGAAGTTGCTATGAATGAGAGAAATCTGGTGGCTCGAGTTTATGTAAGAAATTATATTTCCTCGTAAACACCAATTAAATTTACGAGGAAATAACCAGGCCCGTGTTTATTTTCTCGTAAAGCCCACGTAAATTTACGAGGAAATAACCAGGCCCGTGTTTTTTTCCTCGTAAAGTCCACGTAAAATTACCGAGGAAATAACCAGGCCCGTCTTTTTAGTTATGAGGAAATACCCAGGCCCAGTCCACGAGGACTTTACGAGGAAATGTTACGTGGAAATAACCAGGCCCGCGTTTTTGGTTTACGTGTACTTTACGAGGAAACTGTTTTACGTGGAAATAACCAGGTCCGTGTTTTCGCTTTACTTGGAAGTTACGAGGAAATATATATTCCTAAATCCCTAAAACCTGAAACCCCAAACCCCAAACTTATAATATTCTTTCGTCACTCTCCCATTACCATCTTTGTGTGTATACATCCACCTCCGCAACTCGAAAATATTTCTATCTCCGGACATTTTTTTCCTTTCACGCTTTCAATTGTTTCTCTCTTTTACTTTTTCAATTTTTGGGGTATCTTTCATTTCAAACTCAAACACCATATTTATAGGAAACTTTTGGAATTGGTAGATGACACTTTACCTCGAATTTACGAGGAAAGTTGGTAGGTATACACTCAAAACAAACACGTTTACAACTAAAAACCAGTAGAGCTCGTTGTTTCCTCGGTATACTGTTTCCTAGTAAAGTCCACGTAAGACTTACAAGAACTTTACGAGGAAACTCACTATCCCTCGCTAAGTTCTCGCTACGTGACGTCGATTTTACGAGGAAACATGTTTCTCGTTTATTAACGAGGATTCTACGTGGTTTGGGGTTTTTCTCTCGTAAGGTCCTCGTAATGGGCACGTAAATTTACGAGGATTATTTTTCCTCGTTAAATTTCGTGGTTAAAAAAACTGTTTTCTTGTAGTGGTGCCTCCTCCACGCCTCCATCTCTTGAATTCATTATGTAACTCCAACAAAAGGATGCTCCCTGACAGTAGCTACCCCTCCGGTGAAGAGTCAAGGCGCCTTTGGGATGAGGTAAGATGGCAAGGATTCTCCTCCAATGATACATGATAACTCCAGTGATGGCTAGAAATGGTGGTTCCACTACAAAAAAGCACGTAAATTCTGATGGTCGTTTTCGACGGAATTTCTTCTGAATTAGATGTTTCTCACAAAATTCTGACAAAAACGGTCGTCGGTCCAATCTCGTCCGAAATAGTTTTTTTTTGTAGAAAAAGCGTCAAAAATTTCGACGACAGTCCGAGGTTTTCCGACGGATTTGTTCCTCGAAAAATTCTGACGGAATAATTCCGTACGAAATTTCTTACGGAATAATTCCATAGAAAATTCTGACGGTATAATTTCGTAGGAAATTTCCTACGGATTAGTTTCTCAGAAAATTTCGTCAGAAATTTAAGTTTATTTAAATTTATTTTTTCCAATATATAATTTTTTGAATATGATAAAAAAACTGAAAAATAATAATGAAAACGAAATTGAAATTAAAATTGCAAATATAGAAATAAAAGTTTTTGAACATTTTAAACAACTTTTTAACGCTTTGGAAAAAAACTAAAACGAAGAAGGAAATAGTTTCTTCATTTTCTCCATCAACTCTCGGTTCATCCTTTGAGTCTCTACAATCTGCTCACTCTGGGTTGCCAATCTTGTTTCTTTTTTCCTCCATCTTAGCAATGATTGTAGAGTTGTGAATCTCCAAATCTTCAATCCGTTCATCCTTGTTCTTCAACACTTCCAAAATCATGGGATCTGGTGGTGGCATTGATGATTGAGACAAAGCCGAGGGAACCCGACGACCCAACCCGACCAAATGACCTTTCTTCTTTGGAACAGCCTGAAAAGAAAATATGAAATAAGTGTTAGAAAAATTAATAATGATATTATGAATCTATAAAATAAAAGTTATGTATATTACATGTTCCACAAGTTCATTGATTCGTGATGTGCTCAAAGTCATCAAAGCCGAAGAACCATCATCATCTTCAGAGGCAACCTGAGAAGCACGTTCTTCGGCAACTTGGGTTTGCTAAAGACCGATGACAGTCTTCATAAGAACATCTTGAATTTCACATGTCCGTTTGTTGGTGTAAACCCCTTTCATTAGAGTCAGATGATCAATGAGATTACCGTCATTCTCTTCAATCTAAATAAAAATAAAAATTAATAAAAAGATAAAATAAATTCGAATAAAACTTACAAGTTGATCATCGCGAGTAGAAATATTGGTAGCACCCAAGTTGTGGACGAAGACACCTTGTCCACCACGATTGCTGAGACGGTTCTTAGAGTTGGTGCTGGACAAATCTTATGTCTCTGGCTTAGTCCAATGGTCCTGTAACTCAAGCTAAGTCGTCTCGTTGATCATTTTCGGCTTCTTGCCCTTACGCCACAACTTCTTCCACTCATATATTTGCTTCCCATAAGCGTTTGCGAATTTGTCATGGAAGGCTATATGGACTGTCTCCGTATGCGTAGGATCCCATGTGAATTCTTGCTGTAAAACAAAAAAAATCCAATAACTATTTGAATAATTAAAGAAGTGTTTTTAAAAAAATATTTGGAAGAATTACCGCAAAGTGACAGAACCATATCTCACGGTCCGGTAGAAAAAATTTGTTGTAGGTCGGATATCCACGCCTGAGCAAGGTGTACATCATCCTGTTAATGGATTTGCTAATATCATTGCTCAACTTAGTGAACCTACATATAAAACAAGAAAGGAAGTACAACAAACAATTGAAAATCAAAAATATACAATATAACCCAAAACTAACCAGTAATACCCGAGTATGTCTTGGATTGAGTCGAGGGAGATGCTCTCGGCCTGGATGTTGAACCAATTGTTCAACAGTCATAGTGTCCGGCAGGTGAGGATCCGGTGGAGCATAACTTTTCTCCTGGGAGGATGACTGAGCACCACGGGAAGAACTCGGGCCCGAGTTTTGAACTAGGGGACGACGTGGTCTCGCACCATTCTTTGGCCTGAATAAAAAATGTTTAGTTGATAAAAAGCACAATTATAACTGTAAAGATAATTAATGAAAACAATATATATTTTTTATAAAACATAAATAAATTATTAATTTTTTATATATATCAAAAAACTTATAAGTATTCAACTTATGAAAATGGTTAGAATATTTTTACAAGTTGTTAAATATTATGTTTAAAAAAATATATCTTTTTTAATAAAAAGTTTAAAATCATAAAAACTTTAGTAAGTATATAAACATTTAAAAGGTTATATAATTTTTTTTATAAAAAAAATAAATAATAAAAACTTTAATAAATATATATATAGTTTATTTTTTTTAATTACATAAATATTATAAATAAGTTTATAAATATAATTATATTACAAAAATGATTTTTAAAATTACATAAAAATTTGTAAATATGTTTATAAATATTAAAATATTACAAAAACGATTTTTAGAATAATAAAAAAAATTAAAAAGAATTTAAATCATAAAACCTGTTTTATATATATAATAAAACCTCTCAAAATTTTCAGAAACAAAAAAAAACTTATACAATCTTTAAAAATCTCATAATCCAAATATAATCTAATCTAATAACAAAATCATTCATATTATCAACCTAACAACAAAATCTAGCAATCTCATCCTAAACTAGTTAATCATAACACAAATCTAACATCTAATCTCACAAATCTTGACAAATCTAAGTCCTAAACAATAATATAAACACAATAGAAGATAGATTTAGAAGAATTACATAGTTTGGAGAGGAATTTGAGGGGTTTAGGGACCCCAATCGTCGGCCTAGAGAGAGAAATGAGGAGAGGAATCGAAGGTTTTAGAGAGAGAGAACCGAAATGGAGAAAAAGAAGGAAAGCCACTTCTTGTATTAAATAAATTCAGACAGAGAAGTTCCTTCGGAATTTCGTAGGTATTCTTTTTTCCACGGTTAATGAAATATTTGGCTGTTCGGTTGGCGGGTAATGAAGACGGAATTCTGAGGAATAATCAATTCCGTCGGAATATTCCTATGGAATTCCTAGGAATGGAGAAAATTCTCTGCATGCTTTTCAATTGGTCGAGTTTAGATATTTTATAAAAACCGTCGGAAATCCCTCAGAATTTTCCTACAGAATTTCGACGGTTTTGTCATTTGGGGTTTCAAAATATGCATATCCCTACTTATCTATAACAAAACACTGATCATTTATATGAATTATGTGTTTGAAAATGTTTCAAAAACTTCAAATTACACAGAATCACATTTCTAAGATCAATTATAAAAATCAGTTCGATTAAGTGTATGAGTGTTTATGCGACATTTATGTAACCGATTATTCACTTATTAGGATGATTATATAATGCTTTAAAAAATAAACTTGTAACTGAATTTGTGTAATACACTTAATTTAAGAGGTTGTTAAAATCTCAAATACTTGTTTTACAATTTATATTAAACGGCAAACACTAAAAACTAATATGTCCTCGGAATTCCGTAGGAATATTCCGAGAAAATTCCTAGGAAATCCATGCTTTCGTTAGTATTTCCTCATAATTTTCCTAGGAAATTTGAAGACTTTTCTAAACCCCAAATGAATCCCTAAATATATTTCTCCTCGGAATTTCCTAGGAAAATTATGAGGAAATACTGATCAAAGCAGGGGTTTCCTACGGAATTTCCTCGGAATATGCAAATAAGTATACCGCATCTCTGCCATATAAATTCTGTCCATATAATGTTATTAATCAAATCAAGATCTAGCAAAAAATTAAGTATTAAATCAAATTCTTAAATAAATATAATGTGTTTACCTCTCATATTCAAGAATATATTCGCAGTTGGTGAGCAAATATGTATGCAGATGTGTGCGCTCCTCCTCAGTAAGTCTCGGCTTCGTAGATTTTCCACTAAGCCGTCCAATATCTATGAAGATGTTTGGGACGTAAACATAATATGTTGTCATTTGCCTTCTGTCATCATGTCGAGCCGGTCTTCGGCTTTTGGTCTACTCTTGTGCTGGAAAGTAGTGTTCGGTAGAATGTGATGTTTCTTCATTGATGCTTTGTGCGACTATTGACCCTTCAACTCTACTTAAATTTTTAACCTTATTCTTCAGATGATACATCACCCTCTCGTAAACATACATCCATCTATACTGCACATGACCACTGAGTTCCAATTCCCATGCCAGATGAATATGAAGATGTTCCATTACATCGAAAAAAAGATGGAGGAAATATCTTCTTCAGATTGCAAGGGATCACATATATCTTATCCTTCAAATTCTGAATTCCTTATGCAATTATTGACCTTGAACATAAATCTCGGAAGAAAGCACTTATCCTTGCAATTGCTTCATGCAAATTTCCTGGCAATAGCTCAGAAAAAGCAAACGGAAGTAGGCGCTGCATCATCACATGACAATCATGAATCTTCATGCCAATAAATTTTTCTTTTCTTTTGTCGACACAATTACGCAAATTAAACGCATAACCATCACGAAAGTTAATTTTTTTAATCCAATTGAAGAACTCGTCTTTCACTGCTGCATCCAGTCGATATATGGGAACATGAGCTTTACTCTCCTCATCCACATGAAGTTCCGAACGCGCACAAATATCAACTAAATCCAGTCTTGACTTGAAAGTATCCTTTGTTTTACTCAGGATGTTAAGGATGGTGTTCATTAAATTGTAGAAAAAGTTCTTCTCAATATGCATGACATCTAAATTATGCCGCAACAGATGATCCTTCCAGTATGGCAGATCCCATAAAATACTCTTTTGTGCCAATTGTGTAGTTCTTCAACAACATCGACTGGATAATGTTTATGTCCACCCACGTCTAGGGTCCATTCTGCACCAAAATCTCTTAGTTGTTTTCCACAAATATTCTCCACTAACTTCAGGAGGTGGACTATCAAACACCTTCTTGTTCTTCGTAAACAAAGTTCTACTCTTACGATATGGATGATCGTGTGGTAGAAATCTCTTGTGACAATCAAACCAACACGTTTTCCTTTCGTGTCTTAGTTGGAAAGCATTTGTGTTATCTTGGCAATATGGACATGATAACCTCTCATGCGTTGTACATCCAGATAACATGCCATATGCTGAAAAATCACTTATTATCCACATAAATATTGCTCGCATCTAAAAATTGTCTTTGCAGGAAACATCGTTTGTAAGAGCACCATGGGTCCAAAGTTGTTGCAACTCATATATCAGTGGCTGAATAAACACATCAAGTGATCTCTTAGGATAGTCAGGTCCAGGGATAAGAATGGAGAGAAACAAAAACTTTCGTCGCATGCGCAAATTTGGCGGTAAGTTTTAAGGTGTGACCATCAATACATAATACAAGGTAGACATTTATTCTCTCATACGCAATTCTGGATATGTTGATTGGAAATGCTTCCAAGCTCTTGCATCTAAGGGATGTCTAATCTCACCATCTGTTGAGAGCTCTGCATGCCATCTCATTGGTTGAGCTGTGCGTTCAGACTGATACAACCTCTTCAATCTTTTCATCAAAGGCAGATACCACATTATTTTGTATGGCAATGGAACTCTTCCACTCGTATCATGATAACGAGATTCCCGAAAAAATTTGCAATTAACCCGGTTCTCATATGCTCTCCAGTATATCATGTAGTTATCGATGCATACATCTATAACTTTATACGGTAAACTAAGACCAGCTACAAGTTTCTGAATTTCATAGTATGAATCTGGTGTAAGACTACCCTCAGGTGAAATACCTTTCACAAATCAGCAATTGCATCCACGCATTCTTCCGCTAAATTATAATCTGTCTTAATAGTCATCAACCTACTTGCAGATGATAAAGGTGAATGACCATCTCGACATTCGTAGTACAATGGTTGTTTTCCTGCATCTAACATATCAAAAAATCTTCTAGCTTCTGCATTGGGTTCTTCCTGTATATCTTCTTCTTCAACCATAGAAGGATCACTATCTATATAATGATTATTTACCATATGCATAGTACATACACCATAATCAACATTTGTGGTTTGTTCTTCTAATCTATCTGCAGTCTGAGGTTTGCTAGTACTACCATATTCATAACCAATTTCTCCGTGTAGGTACCAAACCTTGTAACTACGTGTAAACCCTTTTAAATATAAATGGGTCCAAACATCATTCTTCGTAATATTTCTATTATTTTTACAAGTAGAGCATGGACATCTCAACATAACAGGATCTGCTTCTGGTTGTTGTAGGGCTAACGTCATGAATTCTTTAATACCTCTTGCTTATTCTTCTATAAGTAAATTTGTATTCGGATCCAAATGTGGTTGATATATCCAAGAAAAAAAAATAATAAGGAGAAGACATGATTTTTCTGTAGTTTGTTGTGAGTGAAGGGAATGAGGGAAATCTTTATTTATAGATTAAGGTACCGGCAATTCCGACAGATTTCTGACAAAATTCTGAGGAAATTACAACGGTCATATTTTCCCTTGGAATTCCGTCGGAAATTTCCTACGAAATTCTGACCACTTTTTAAATTTTACTATTTCCTCAGAATTCCGTCGAAATTTTCCTACAGAATTCCAACGATCTTTTTTATTTAAATCATACATTACAATGGTCGAAAAACGGCTGTAAATTTCCTCAGAATTTTATCGGAAATTTCCATTGCAATCCCGAAAATTTTATTTATTTAAAATAATTTAATTGTTTTTTAATGATTATAAAAGTTTCATCGGTATTTTATCGGAATGAAGACGGTAAATTTTGACAGAGACACTTTCGTCGGAATTTCCTAGGAAAATTCCTGAGACATTCCAACGAATGTCTAATTTGGTGTTTCCTCAATATTTTATCAGAATTTCCTCATAAATTTCTGACGACATTTTTGGCCATCGAAATTTTTGGCAAAATGTTCTGTGTTTTCTTGTAGTGTTCATGGTAACGCTGATGAACATAGTTGGATGCGGCAACTCTCCACATCCACGATAGGGGCAACACATGTAGAGGAACAAAGAAATATAAGAAGAAAGAGTGGAACATATGAAAAGGAGAAGGGATATTAGTAATAATATGCAAGAGGTGGAGTTGGTGTTTAAGATCCACGGCGTGGCTTTTAGGTTTAGAAGAAGAGAACAAATACGCTTTAAATATAACAAAACAAAAACAGAAAATTAAGATAAATAATTAAACAAAAAAACAGATCGGTTTAGACCAAATAATTAATAGAAATACTCTAAAATAGTACTAAAACATTTTTGTCATAAAAATAGTATTCAAGGAGAAAACTGATCAAAATAGAATTTATTAAAGGGTATAAATATATATTTATACCCTAAAGCTTAACTAATCTAGATTTAGGGTTTAGAGTTATAAGGTGAGATTTTGGAGGTGAAGTTTAAAATTAAAACATATTAAAATAAATATTGAAATTTAAAAATAAAAAGGGTTATCTCCGTCTTTTTTATTGGGAGTTATTTTGATGACAAAAACTTTAAAAGGACTACTTGAGTGAATTGTCTATTAATTAATGAGAATCACAAATCAACAGGTTAAAAACCCGGGTCGTTACAATCATCATCTACTTAACCGGGACTCACCTCGATTTCCAGACATAACCCGGAATGAATTTCAATGGCTACGGAAGAAAGTAGAACACAAGATTGAAAGCAAAGGAATTGAAAAGAACTTTAACTTCTCCTGCAAAAAAAAGTCAAAAATGCTAATAACTAACTGAATGATATTGGACAAAAAGGTGTTTTCTGAAAAAATTTCAAATCCTGAAAACACTAAAAAATTTCTATATTTTGAAATCATAGTCCCATAAATCACCATCCTGAGTCGGGGCCAGAACATAACCTTCTCTGATACCAAATTGTAACATTCGTCTTCTTTTCTCGAGAACGGTGTGTTACTTACGGTAAAATTGGTTTAAACTGATTTATAAAAAATAATAAAATATTAAAATATTTTCTTCCTGATCAAAAATATATTAAATTATTTTAGAAAAGTAAACATGGCATAAATCATTTTTAAATGTAATAACCAAAATAAACAGTATCAGAAAGTTGTATAAAACATTATTTAAAATCGAAATAAAATACAATCAGTCCAAGGATACCAAACCGTCCCGTTATCAGATTACTCTCCATGCTCACTTGCAAGAGGAAGAAAGAGGAGTGAAAACGTGAGAGTCACTTAGTATGGTATGGGATGCTAAATTCACAAACCACAGACTCAATACATAGCACTACGACCATATGGGCGCCTAGCTCTAGCATGAACAAATACAGTGCCTAATGCACCAAACGAAAACGCCAATATGTCAATGGTACATCGCCAATCTCAGCACTCTGCATTCTCCTCATAAGGATATATATATATATATATAGCTATAGCTATAGCTATTGTGCCGCTAGTACAAGAGTCCATCCTCGTACCCCCCCGCAATCTCCTATGCGCCGCTAGTAGAAATGTATTTTTACCCTGTAATCCCTACACAATGTGCCGTTATCATAGACGTCTATATGCCCCGCAATCTCCGTACAATGCGCTGCTAACATAAACGTCTTGCAATCATAATAAACTTATATTATTATATATATATCCATTATATATTAAAGGAGAAGCATTTGTAATAAATGCGTTCATACACTTAATAAGAATGTCACTATGACGTGTAATCATGAAAAGCTCTGAAATCAAATTTTGCTGACGTGTCAGAAAAAAAGTAATTTGACATTAAGTTTGCATAATATTGCGTTCACACTAAAACCAAAAAAAGTCCAAGAAATGAAAATCGTTGGTGCAATTGTGTAGTTATGTTTTTGTGTATGGATGTTGCAATGATATTTATGTTATATACACAAACAAACGTCAACGTGTATGGTACGGGTCAGAAAATAAATAATTAAAGTGCATGTTCAAAAGCAATATTGCGACTGTGCATTGTCACGTAATCACACTTTACGATAAAGAAAAAAAATGTATGTTATATGAAAATACTTATGTAAAAATAAAAGTAGTATAATTAGTTCAGTTTTATTTTTAAATATTAAAATTTATATGAAAATAATTAATATTTTACTAAAATGATTAAATATTTTTGTTCAATTATTTTCATAGAATAACCCATAAAATATTTTAACCATACGACATCAAGCGATATACGTTATATGAAAATACTTATGTAAAAATCAAAGTAGTATAATTAGTTCAGTTTTATTTTTAAATATTAAAATTTATATGAAAATAATTAATATTTTACTAAAATGATTAAATATTTTTGTTCAATTATTTATAACCCAAAAAATATTTTAATCGTAAGACATCAAGCATAATTTCATCAATAATGTAATCAAATATTATAATATTAGCTAATTTTAGTCTTTTATTTTTATGAACTAGATATTTTTGTATCAAATTAATATATATTGACTTTTATTTCTAAATTTTTTAAAGTAAAGATGAACATTGTTTAATAAAAATCGTAACATTTTTTATAAGTGATATTTGTCATAAGAATAATAACTTTAATAGTTTTAATAATTTTAAATTTAGGAATTAAATAAAAATAAAAATTAAAAATTAAACATATTAATTAACCATATTTATTAAATATAGGTTAGTAGTCAAACCAAAAGAAAGAAATAATTATATATTTGTAGGAAGAACGTAATATTTCGATCGCACAACATCAATAGAGTCACATCGAGTCATCAATCTTTTTCTCACAGCATCAACATATGTAGAGTATATCTTGTAGGGAAATTAAAATAAGAGATTTGTTATCGTATATATTCTCCTTTAAAATAGGAGATAAAAAGGTTATTGAAGGTGGTTTAGATGCAGTTATTGAAATTTGAATATTTTTTCATAAAATCATGTTTAGTTACAACATCTATATGTAGATGCAGTTTTTAAAATTCAGTTTTAATTTGGACACAACATATATCAACATCTCATGATCATGTTTTAATAGAATAAATTGATTTGTTCCAACAAGTAATATAAAGACTCTTTATAAATTGACCAAAAAGGATATACTTTATTATTAGTATGGTACCAATGTTACTATAACAATTAAATTAAGGAGGATGTACCTTAAAAGGTTAGTGTTTCATATATATTTGGAATTGCATGGTTAGTGTTTCCTATATATTTGGAATCGCATCCGTATAACCGTGTAGATATTCAAAACTTAAGCAATTTTTTTGTTGGGACAGATTTAAAATCTTATGATTACACATTATTTTTGTTGAAATAGAGTTATTTCTCTACTTTGTTATTTGTTTGCTAAATATATTTTAGTCCATATTGTTTAACATTCTACATTTGTTGATTCATCAATAATATTTGTATATCTTTATATGGTAATAAAAAATAATTAACGTACTTTAAATAGAATAAAATAAATAATTGACATATGTATAAATAAAATAAATTAGAACATATAAACCGATAATTTTTTTACCGATTGTTATAATATGAAAACTAATTTGTATTAACCTAAAAAACTAAAAACTCCGAACAGAAAAAAAACACACATGAATCAAAACCGCACATAACTACGGATTACATAATCCGATAAAAATCCTTTTCAACATCATTAAACTAATAATCAAATTAAATATCTCACCCCGTGCAAAGCACGGGTTACTACCTAGTACACATATATATATATATATATACATAGCTTTAACATCATTCAATAAAATCATAGTTGAACCATGTAACTCCTTA
This sequence comes from Moricandia moricandioides, assembly GCA_905132885.1. Taxonomy (NCBI): domain Eukaryota; kingdom Viridiplantae; phylum Streptophyta; class Magnoliopsida; order Brassicales; family Brassicaceae; genus Moricandia; species Moricandia moricandioides. The sequence goes on from CAJHQQ010002759.1 coordinate 44,960, forward strand.
TTTCCGGTTTAACAAACAAATAATGATTAAAAAAACAAGAAAAAAAAATAAACTTGATTCAAAGAGACAGAACATGTTTCAATACTAGACATTCCATAATAGCAGTACTAAACTCGCATGGTATCAAACGGAATATGCCTCACCTTAGCGAAGATCGAATAACCATAAGTGGTTCGTAAACAAGGAAGATGACTTGACCACAAAGAAAAACTAAGGTTCTCCATTTATTTCGACTCCTCATCTCAACGACACAAACTAAGGCGTATGGATGGACTTTTTGATGTGCAAGTTACAACTAGGGTTTGACTTAGCCTTCACGAACCATATTCCGGGTGATAGATCTCGTACATTGACAACAAGCTTTTGCTCCAGTGGGGTGTGAGTTACAATTGACCAGATTGTTGGCCGGTGGTGGTGAGACACAATGGCTCCGGTTGCTCGTCCCTCCCCCACGCCTCCATCTCTCGGATCCATTGTTGGACCAAGTCGTCGGCTTAATACTAAGGTTTGACCGGCTTTACCATCAGTCGGACCGTAAGGCCAACGATTTCTCTTTCTTGGACTGGCCTAAGCCTTGGTCCAAGATCTATCTAGTGATCAATCACATATGGGCCTTTCCCATCATTCGTTTGGACCAACCGACCCTAAGACATGATTGATCAGACCACACGCGCATCCGGCTCATGGACATGGATTGCGGTTTGGTGGAACCCGCCTAAGCCTTAGTTGAACCTCCCTCTCTCTCTCTCTCTCTCTCTCTCTCTCTCTCTCTCTCTCTCTCTCTCTCTCTCTCTCTCTCTCTCTCTCTCTCTCTCTATCTCTCTCTCTCTATCTATCTATCTATCTATCTATCTATCTCTCGACTTAGTCAACATTTCGGCTCTTGAATTTATTACGTTGATTTGGGTAAAAACTTAGCGCCTTTGGAAATAGAAATAGGCGGGTATTAACATTTTCGGGCGCTACATTTATTATAGCTTTGAAAATTTGTAAAAGCTATCTAAAACTAACGGATATGTAAAAGATAGCACTCACATACAAAATGATATCTTCTACTACTATCTTTACTCAAATTTTTTTAGTGTCTTGAACATCGAAAGTTAGAAAGGACATTAAGTAGTATATAAGATAGATGGTTCAATCAAATTATCATCAATTGGTTTTACGTTAGAAGTTCATCTAACTTAACACCGCCAATCGACATGCATTTTGGGATAGGTGGCCTGTACCTTCCAAAAAGATAACTGCGATAGCAGCTACACTAAAGTTAGCTAGGATAGAGGAAAGTGGCGGACGTGGAAGGCATGGTCAACGTGGTGGCTATAGTTTACTTATGAGATGATCCTTGAGGTTAGTTTCCTTTTTGTCAACTCACTGAGGTTAGTTTCAACCTTCCAATTTTGTAATTTTTATTATATTGTTATGAACCAATTGATGTGGATGCAATAACCAATGGATTAGACTAGACCGGATCTGACCATGGATTCAGATCGGTCTGACCAGAAAGGAATCTCAACCGACCAAAAGGAATATTCTATCGACCATGAGTGGATAAGGATCAACCAAGACTTTCCTTTTCATTGTTGGATAATGTTTACCTTTTCCATGATTATCTAGGAATGTTATCTTTCCATTTATCTTAATGACGGTCTAATGTAATCCCTATATATAAAGGGCACCCATCGATTGAAATCAATAAGAATATACAAGTTTCCCCATTCTTTTCTTAACACGTTATCAGCACGATACGTCTCTCATAAACCCTAAGCTAATACTCAGCCGCCAAGAACCCGGACAAGGAGATCCAAACTCGTGATTAATAGTTCCTGCAATAGATCCATAGTTCCTGCAATCATCGGATCTCTCTCTCTCTAAGATCCAGCCGCAACAAACCCTAAAGGTAAGCCGGCACATACACGAACCAACTGGCCAGCCGATAAAGCTTATAAACACCCAGGTAAGTTCACACGAACCTATAGCACCATCCGCCCAGCTAATTCATGCAGGTAAAGTCCCTATCGAACATAAAGGAGGATCCTGTCAATCATTACACACGGGTAAGTCCTTACCGGATCTAAAGGCACACACGGTCATCCGATGCACCACGTCCAAGCTCAAGCATCACGATTCAACCCTAAGCAAGATCCGACGCCAAAGGCCACCCAAATCAATCCGATACCAGATCCATTCAAGGAGAGCCCATCCGCGACAAAAGCTTACCCGCGTACGAACCCTCACCCGCGACAAGCTCTTACCCGCGTAGAACCATCCGCGATACACAACCAGCCGGACATACACCCGCGATAGAGGTTAATCACCCGCGTAAGTACCAGACTCGATCCGCGAACGACGAACCACGATCCAGCACTCGAACCAGCACCCGTTAACTTCCAGGACCTCCGATCAACCCGCGATACGTCCTACAAAACGCGACAGCTCTCTCGGTGGTCCGTTCAACCCGTCTAAACCTAAAAGTAACCCTAAACCCTAACTTACATAAAATCGATTAGACAATTGCTAAGTTGCTGGATAGGATAGAGAACTTCATCCTGATCATCTAGGATTCAAATCCATTGAATGATTGAGTGTGTGGTTGATTGTTTAAATTCAATCACATAGAAACCAGGTGCTAGGTTGCTAATCTATATATGATAAACCCTAATCTAAACTCACCAAACACTAAGGCCATAATCGGCCACTAAACCTAATAACAATTCAATTAGGTTTGCTAATTGAAAAATATGATTGCTTGTCTGATTAATGATTGCTTGAATGCAAAGAACGTAGAAACCGCTAGGTTCTAAACCTATACAAGTATGAACACTAAACCTAAATTCAAAACCTAAACCTAATAATAACCTAAAGAGGTTTCCTAAACATAACTTGATTAGGTTTACTAATCAGAACTTGATTAGGTTTACTAATTATAACTAGATTAGGTTTATAAACCAAAAATACATACTTGCTAATTGAGGTTATAAAACAAGCATTATAATGGCCATGTGGCATGCACACACATAGAAACCGATTTCTAAGTTGTCATGAAACTAATTACAAATCTATATGGGCAAACGACTTATTTCCACACCAAAAGTATTATATAGTAACAGTTCCACACAATCTTTCATGCTCATCCTAATTGCACACGTTCTAAGTATATGAACTTATTTACCCATATTTTTAAAGATCGAAACTTGAAACCACACAGACGAAGGTTTAGCTTAGTTTTACTGGTTTAGAATCTAAACCGATATCAAACCAGTTAAACCGATCAAATCAGTTAGTATCGAAATGAAATTAAAACCCGACTCAACGTGATATCCAAATAGAACTTGACCCAACTCTTTAATAGGATGTTGGTTCAGGTTCTATTTGAATATCATGTCGAGTCAGGTTTTAATTTCAGTTCTATACTAAGTGGTTTAATTAGTTTGATACCGGTTTAGATTCAAAATCAAGCTAAACTTTCGTCTGTGTGGTTTTGGGTTTCGATCTTTGAAAATGGGGGTAAATAGGTTTATATATTTGCAATTATGTTCATATACTTAAAATGTGTGTAATTAGGACGAGCATGAAAGATTGTGTGAAATTGTTACTATATGATACTTATGGTGTGGAAATATGTGGTTTACCCAATCTATATGAATGTAAGATGTCAAAATCAACAATCTGGATTTTGCTGCCCTAAATATTTAAGGAGAAAATTATCTCCAAATGGGCACTAGATGCAAAGATCATATTGAAATCAAAAGACTCGGTTAATGCATAACTAAATATAATAATGCAACTGAGAAGGATAGATACATGGCTATCCTAATTATATGCCATCATCTTGCGGAAAGTCTAAAAGACCAATGGAGAACCCACTCGACCTTTGGACAGAATTAAAATACGATCACCAGAGAAATGTGATCTTACCAAAGGCAACATATGAATGGAGAAATCTCATAATCAGGATTATAAGTCCATAGATGAACATAACTCGGCCCCCATTTAAAATAATCTCGAAATTAAAGTTGTGTGGTGAAAAGGTAACAAATAAAGAGATGTTAGAAATGACATTCTCGACCTTCCATGCTAGTAATGTGTTGTTATAACAACAATATCGAGAAAAGGGGTTTAAGACATATGATATCATGTATATTGCTTGCTAAGCAAAATAACGAGTTATTAATAAGAAATATTGAAATGAGATTACCTAAGCATCTCCACGACTTATAAATTTAAAATTCAAACCCTGAAACCGATATGGTCTATAAAGATGATGAAGAAGATTTCTATCATAAGAAAGATGATCTACTATGAAACATCAGATTGTTTAAAAAGAATCTGATTGGTTGAGACATCTTAGGATCATTTTATGATCTCTTGATTTGTAAATGACAACATAAGGATAGTCAATACTATAAGACCACGAAAATAACAAAAAGCCATTCACCCAAATAAAAGACCCATTGAGTTATATACTTGAGTATGAATGGTTTCCACATTGAACCAATGGGCAAAGGAAACAAAAGTTCCTTTCAGATTAAAGCCTTATAAGAAAGTGGTCAAGACTATACCTATATGCTCTACTGATCTTGACTATGTCAAGATCAGTATGATAAATGCAAAAGCCATAATGGCTCTATAACCCACGAAATTTTACACTTAATGGCATTGACTGGATTAGCCATCCAAGTCCAAACTTGATGCAAAGAAATATACTACAAAATGCACAAAGAGTTATCCCATAAAATCTCACGTTGTGTAACATGTGCACAAGGGAAACTCATTAGGCTCTATTGTCCTATGAATGCCACGTGATGATGATAGTATGTCCATGAGGGGAAGTGAGGACAAAACCATGATCCATGAACATACTACAATCACGTGTGACATGGTCTAAAACCATAATGCACTTGGCCGAATTCTTTAAAATACAATGGCCACTATCTAGTGCTTGAGGACACATGAATTTACATGTCTAAGATTAATATGCATCAGGCCATATAAGTGAGCATATATATTCTCATCTCAAATTAAGGGTCATAAACCAGACATATACCATCTTAAGAGAATCTGAATATACCACCACAAACATATGTGCCACTTAAGATGGAACCTTAGAAGAGGATTGAGAATGAGAATATATGTTGGATGAAAATACATCTTTCTCCCACGTGATTTTAAATTGTCTTGAGCCAAACATGGGTGATCTAATAAGTGGCCAAGAACGCAGATTACATTGACCTCAGTAATCTGATCATCCAACATTAAAAGGGAGAAAGCTATAAGCTGGTAAAGAGAATGGTATTAACCATCATTGTCTTGGCAAGATCCTCGGACTAGTAAGTATAAGACGTCCAAATAATATAAAAGCTAACAGAACTAGATGCCAGACACATTGACCCGAAAAATCATACCAGCTTGCACCAATGAATTTGTTGTCCTAGAAGAGACACAATCAAGTTGCTACATAGTCTATATAAAGATAGACCAATATGTTCCATAAGATAAAGGAACCTCGGAAGGATAAAATGAAATGGTGCATAGAAATGATAAATTCCCGAGGTCATAAAAGGAAACCATTCCCAGACATAGAAAATGATCGACCACAATATAAGATACCATGCAATGGAATTTGGGACGCCAAACTCCATGGTACTTAAGGTGATTTGGGACGCCAAACACCATTATATTAAAGTTCATAAGATTGCAATCAACTATATTATGCTGGAATACAATGGAACGCAGAAAAGGGTATCGATACCAATGATATATAAGAAAGCGCAAACAAGGTAGCACTTGAATATAAGATATAAAGCGAGGATCATAAACCCACGTGTGAGTACTCATAAATATAAGAAAGAACGTGGTGTTTAAAAGGTTTAAAGAACCTATAAAAGAGATGGACGTATTGGCATATAACGTCATCCGATAAACCAGTGAATGGGTCTTGTGAGATAAAAGAAATCGTGAGATATAGGATATGACCATATGATCTAAGGTATTCATATCCCTACTTAAAAGAATTTAAAGAATGGCTTGATTACACAAGGTTACTCACAGAGACCAAGGAACAGATTATAAAATGATATAAGATCTGTGGTGGATGCTACTACAATTCGAAATTGATAATGTCCGGAAAGAAATGATGATGTAGTAAGCAATATATTAATCACTGGATAAAGGTACTAAAGGTACCATAAAGATAAGAAAAGAAATTCTCAAAGAACGGTTTTGTTCCTTAGCCGTCTATGAACTGATGAAATGCAGCTGCATACGATATAATATAATATGATCGATCAAATGATAATCAGTAAAGGAGTTCTATAAGAACCATCCAAATCAGTTCATATATTCATTATAAGAATGAAATTCCTTGTGTTTATAATGAAACCAACTTAAAGAAAAGTTGATTGGTTTCAAAACGATACGAGTTATCGATTGATTCTTGGACAAGTTATAATCATGATATTTGGATCATAAGATCGTGGTCTATATGGTTTATTGTTGGTTTATAATCCAACATATATTAGAAAGAGTTATAATATGGTCGTGGCCGAATGGGATCCCACAATGCCGACCATAGTAGCCATAATGGGTGTGGTCGAGAAAATTGCATGGTCGTGATCGACCATACGGCTGCAATAAAAGTTTTACCCAAGGTCCCTATAAGCCAAGATTGATTACGGCCAGGGAAACCTATGTGGAAGATCATGTGACCAAGAGAATAAAGGTCAGAGAAACCAAACATGGCTGATCATACGGCCACAAGTATGCATACGAGCAAAGCCCATACGACCAAGAAATTTATGGTCGATGTACGGCCCATCATATGGCAAATGGTCAATATAATTATGAACGACCATTCAACTATATAAGACCATAATGGTCAAGAAAGAAATGATTATATTTGTGGTTAAGTAAGAAGGTCGTGGTGTATACACTGAACTACAAGACCCGACCACGAATGCTAAGGTCGTTGGCCATAGGTGCCATATAGTTAACCATTGTTTCAAATGGACGACCAGATCTATATCAAATGGATATATTGATCATGTCCATGATCCATCAGTATGTATAATAGCTGATAATGAAGAAAGGTAAAGAAAGGTTGTAAGGAACTAATGGTAATCATAAACTTATACTTCGTTATTTATTTACAAGGAACGAAAGGTTTAAAGTTCGTTTTATACTAACCAAACTAACCAACCCAAAGAGGGGTTAAATGGTTTTGCTAATACAGGTTTTCAGGTTTATATTTGTTCCATATAAAGGAAAATCACGAACAGGTTATGTACTTACACATGGAGGCATTACAATCTCGTGAAAGCCCATAATGAAGGCAATGGCAGCAATATAATTCGATCACTTGAAGATATTGGTAATGCATGGAGCAAGTAAACAATGATAACAACATCATCAACCATCCGGGAATATTGGGACACATGAATCAAAGTGTTACGGTCGATGATGATAATTAAGCATTGATGGTCGATAGTAATTCAACCGTTGGAAGAGAAGGTTCGACCACTGCCTATAGAGACGATGAAACTTACATTGTTCAACTGGAAGGATGGTAGGACAAATCAGTGACCCATAATGAGTGATAGAACACGTGAAAGATGATTTATTAAAGCCATAGACCAGCATGCCCGACCATATTGAGGAGAAGACAATAACAAAGAAGTTCAAGAGGTACAAGAACGGTCAAGTTACAAGTTCAACCGATTTATTTCTAACAACCTCTACTGTCAAGAAGCTAATACACAAGATAGGACTGAAAGACATCCAATGAGGTACAAAACAAGGGGAGTAATACGGTTGTACTCTTTTTCACTTAACCATGGTTTTATCCCAAAAGGGTTTTACTGGTAAGGTTTTAACAAGGCAACATACCAAACGTATTATGGGCTCTATATGGTTATAACATCCAAGGGGGAGTGTTATGAACCAATTGATGTGGATGCAATAACCATTGGATTAGACTAGACCGGATCCGACCATGGATCAGATCGGTCCGACCAGAAAGGAATCTCACCCGACCAAAAGGAATATTCCATCGGCCATGAGTGGATAAGGATCAGCCAAGACTTTTCTTTTCCTTGTTGGATAATATTTACCTTTTCCATGATTATCTAGGAATGTTATCTTTCCATTTATCTTAATGACGGTCTAATGTAATCCATATATATAAAGGGCACCCATCGACTGAAATCAATAAGAATATACAAGTTCTCCCATTCTTTTCTTAACATATATTTTACTTGTTTCTTCAAATCTCTCTATAATATAATTAGGTGAGGATCTGCATATACACACTGGATTACATTTTGAATATATTTTATTTTAATGCAATTATTTAAGACCCGCGCGGATGTTTGATTTAACTTATGTTGAATATAAACTCACAAACCGCTGGTTTTATAAAAAATCTCATGTATAGTTTTTATGTTTTGAAATTTACATATAGAGTATAATATATTATATTATAATATAGATGTTTGAAAATATTTTTTATTTGTACATAATATTATATTAAAAATTTATAATTTGATGGAATTTGATGTAATTTTACTATTCATATATTAACATTTTTTTTTTTTTTAAAATAAAACAACATACTAAAAAATTTTAATGGTCAATATATGAATATTGTTTTGGTTGGATAAACTTTGGAATTGTAATTATTTAATTTTAAATTTATTTTAAATGTAGTGGTAGAATCTGTAAATAAAAATAAATACAAAATGAAGTACTTAATTTAAGTTAAATGCAAAGACTAAATTTGTAAATAAAATGAAATATTTTTTATACTAATATCCGCCTTTCCAAACAGTTCCCATTTACACTGTTATTCATGTTTTCAAACAGTAAGAAAACGTACTTCAGTTTTAATAATATAGATGTAGTTAGTTGACTGAAATATTTATAAATGAAATAATTATCTAGTAGTTTATGTTTAACTGTTTTGTCTAAATTGTTGAACTAAAAATATCTCTTTATTTATTTTGTCTACTTATAATATCTCTCACAAAAAAAATGTTATATTAAAACTATAGTATTTTCAATTTCTATTAACAAAAGAGATGTCTTGTAAATATATCATTCATAATTTATCGGAATCTTCTTGGTTACTAACTTATTGCCGACATTTCTAAAAAAGCAATATTTTCCATTTAATTATTACGAAATAATTTCTAATTTGTCGGAGGACAGTTATGAAATTTGTGAGAGGGAAAATTTCATTTTTCCTTCCATTTTGGTACTATTAGTCATGTTTACATTCTTTAAATGGATATTTTCAAAAATACTTATATGTGAGATTTCATTAAAGAGATAAACGACATTTAAGCCGTTGATTTATAAATATAATAGTTATTTTGAAAAAATAAAAAATATTTTCTTTTAAAGTTTTTGATTTATAGCTTTTCAAATTCGAAAATTTGTATAAATTTTTTTAATTTTTTTGAATTATTTTTTAATTTTTTATTTAATTTTACGTATTTATTTATATTTTTATTAAAATCTAAATTCTACCCTCCAAAACCTTACTACTCAAATCTAAATACTAAATATATATTCGTTAACTTAGGGTTATAAGTGTCTATGTACGTCTTTAAAACCAAAGTTAAATGTGATAAAAGTACAAATGAAAAAGTATATTGGGTAAGTGATAGTTTTGGCAATTTCTTTTAGTGAGAAGGATTATTTTGTGAGTGTTTTACATCATAAGACACTTTGAGTTTTAATTACAAGATAATGCACTTTCTACTAACAAAGTTTCTTTGCGGTGAAAGATACCATTACCTTCAAAATAATCATTCTTGTTATCTTTTTTTCTGTCACATGAATTTAGGATATTGAAAATTCAATATATATATATATATATATATATTAATTTTATTGTATTAATCTGAACCACACAAAAAAATGTTATTCTCTCAAATTCACAATACACATTCTAGAATCGACAAGATCGATTGATCTATCGTGCTCTTCTTCGTGCAATAATGCTACCTGTCCAGCCCTTTGTCTCACGATCTGTGACTGCAGCTCAAGTGTGGGAAACACTTGCTTCAACCTACGCGAAGCCTAGCCGTGCACACATCAAGAAACTGCGAAATCAACTAAAGTATTAGAAGAAATACAACAAGACTCGATCAACTTGCAGTTTTAGGGAAGCCAATGGATCATGAGGATCAGACCGAAAAAATTATAGATGGGCTGCCTGAGGAGTACAAGCTGGTGATTGATCAGATTGAGGGTCATAAAGTGCCTCTGTTGATCACTGAAATTCATGAGAAGCTGCTTCATCATGAAGCAAAAACCTCATCTATTGCACCTACGTCAACACTCACGTCTCTGCAAATATGGTGCATCAAAAGATTACACATGGTGGTTATAACAAAAACATGAACAAGACTCATAGCAACTAGTACAAGACGCATACCAGGCCGAACTTTATCAACAACAACATGAACTGGCAGCAACAGCATCAGCCTCGTGGTCATAGACATTACCTTGGTAAGTGTCAGATATGTAGCACTAATGGGCATTGAGCCAAACGTTGTTCTCATCTACAAAGCTACCAAGCAACGTCCCAGCAGTCTCCCTTCTCACCTTGGCAACCGCGGGCCAAGTAGAAGCAGCGACACCATACACTGCAAACAACTGGTTGCTCAACAGTGGAGCTACACACCACATCACGTCGGACCAGCAAAACCTATCCCTGCATCAACCATATGAAGGAGGTGAGGCAGTTGTGATCGCTGATGGTTCCAATCAATCAATTACACACACTGGTTCTGTTATACTTCCCTCTCAAACTAAGTCTCTAATTCTAAATAATACCTTATGTATACCGAACATACACAAGAATCTCATTTCCGTGTATGGTTTGTGTAATACTAATCAAGTCTTTCGTCGAATTCTTCCCCTCTTTGTTTCATGGGAAGGATCTGAGCACATGGATCCGGTTAATCCAAGGCAGAGCTAAAGAAAAAAATCTATGAATGGTCGACTTTGACATCATCACCAGCAGCTATGTTTGTGTCTCCATCATATAAGACTACACTATCTTCTTGGGATTCTCGTTGGGATCATTCCTCTATTTATATTCTAAAAAAAAATCTAAAAGTTTTCTCGTCTTGTTTCTCAGTTTTCTTTAAAAACAATGTCTTGCTCAGATTGCATGATCAATAAAAGTCATCAGCTTTCTTTTTCAACTTCGAGTATCACTTCTAATAGACCTCCTGAAGTTATTTTCACAGATATTTCTTCTTCTCCTATATTATCTACTAATCAGTTCAATATTAGTGTTGTTCGTTTGGCAGACGCAGCTTCTTGCGGCTACGGCTGAGGCTGCGTCTGCGGCTACGTTAAACGCAGATTGTTGTTGTTCGTTTCACCGACGCAGACGCAATCTTAGCCGCAATCGCAGCCGCAGATTGTTGTTAGTTTTGACAACGCAAGACGACGCTAACGCAGGAAGTTGACGCTGGACGCAAATTAGTGTTGTTCGTTTGGCAGACGCTGCGGCTATTTTCTTTTAATTCATATATTATTTTTATAAATTTGAATAATTATATTTTAAATAAATAATAAGTAGATTAAATGTATTAACATCCATAAAATATTTTATTTAATTGGTAATAAATTTTTAGTCAAATATATAAATATAACAACATTTATAGTCATATTTTAAAATATAACAATATTTTTAGTGATAAATCATAAGTTAAATTAAAACAAAATATATCACAAAAAAAGAGCTAAATAATACATCAAGTCTTAATTAAATAAAACATAAATGATAATCAAAGTTATAAGCAAAAAAATAAGTCATTAAATAAAATATTTAATACGGTAAACGACATCGACCATATTCATTTGTGATGTTCTTACGCAAAACTTCCATCGCTCTATCACCGGTCGGTTCATATACAATATGTTCATCACCATCATCATCATCATCATCATAATCATCATCATCATTACATTCTTCTTCTTCTTCTTCTTCTTTATCACCACTTTCAATATCAGCTTCTTCTCCTTCTCCATCATCATCACTTTGCCATGGTACAAAATCATGATCTTCCCGATGTGAATCACGTATGAAATTGTGTAGTGCCATCGTCAATGTTACCAGCTTAATCCATTTGACCAGATCATACTTTAAATCACATATTATTGGGAAAAAAAAGAAATGAATCAGTTATTAAAAAAATAGACATGTTTTTATAACTTTCTTGGTCAAGAACCAACCAGACACAAACTAAACACAACAATCAGAACATATATTCCACAAGGGTTTTGTTCAAAGGCATTTCTCTATGTGTTTCTACTCTACTAATTGAATATGGTTTTAAATGAAATAATCAGTCACCAAACGACTTTTGTAAACAATAAAATGAATCCTGCAACGTTTCCTCTCCTGCTTTTGGTCTTCTTCCCTACTTTCCTCTCTCACACGTAAACAAGCCTCAGCACTGCTTTGATCTTGCACTGATGAGAATCAAGCCAATGATGTTTGTAAACAAGCTTCCCCTAACAGTGGCAAACTGCACATACCTCTTTCTCGTCTTCTGGTTCATTTGTCTTCTACTAAACGTTTATAGAACATAACGTAAGTAGCTAAGTTCTTGATCTTTTCTTGGATGATTTGGTTCACATGGCTATCATCAAAGTCGTACCATCGATAACCTCCATGCTGCAAAAGAAAAAGAAATTTCATATGGACTTAGACCACTAGACTACACAAAAATTATGAGCACGAGTTATATATCCAGATCATGGCTAAGATAATTCATTCAGTCTAATTCAACTTCTTACCGTTTACTGATATCCTACTCTACTAAGGTTCCATTATTTTTCAACACAAATGCTTAAAATTGATGAAACGTTGAGACATACAAGAGAAAGTAGATATGTTTTTATCACTTACAAATTTAACACCTGCAAATATTGATCAGAAAATTCAGTAGCTCACACCATTGGCAGAGATGAAACACACATCGTTCAAGTAACAAAGCTAAACTCAAGTTACAAGGAAAGCCACAACAGAGACACTAACACACAAAAATATAAGCTTTCTCAACCCCAAAGACATTGTTTCTGCCACAAAAGCAAAAGCAGAAAGTAAGTGAGGGAACAAAAGAGACTCAAGCACTGCAATTGAAATCATTTTTTTTTAATCTCCTGAAAGCAAAGACAAAACCTTTAGAGATAGAAACTTGTGGGTTTAACCCCCCCTTTAAGGCCCACAAAATACTCGGCTTGACCCATCGACAAGGTGATCGGTCGGCTCGGCTTAGCACTGGCGGCAAAAATTTCGGCTTGTTGGCACTTTTAGCCGGGAAAGAC
>CAJHQQ010002760.1:0-58298 GCA_905132885.1 Moricandia moricandioides
GAAGTAAAGGCCAAGCATCCTCCACACTCAAACTAGAGAGAAGAAGAAGAGAAGAGAAGAGTTCAGATACCTTGAGTTTGGAGTTTTTCTGTACAGTTCTTGACTCTCCAAGCAAGCGAAAAGCTTGAGCTGAGTGTCTTGGAAGGCAAGAGCAAGTTCAATTTTGCGTCCAGCTAAAACACTTCAGAGGCCAGATTATTCAAATTCAAATAATACATGTGACTTGCTGGAGACAGAGGCTAGAGAAGTGGGGGATTTAAATAAGATATAAAAGTCACATGTTCTCTAAGAGAAAGAGAAGCTTGTTGGGAGCTTGTCAAGCTTATTCATCTTTCTCTTGCTGGCAGAAACTCTCTTGGCCTTTTCTTCCCTGGCATGCTTAGTTTTTATTCATTGTTCTCCTAGTTATGAATTGTTTATTCAAGAGCCTTTGTCTTGTTGGGCTTGCTGCTGTAAACCTAATGGCACGCTCCTCTATAAATAAAGAGGAGGCACCAATTGTATGTTAACCACACAAGAAATAAGAGACAAAGCTTTATACATATTCGGGTATCACTCATCTACCCTACAAGTGTTTCTTTAAATTAGTCTCAGCAAATGTGGGACGTTAAAGGTAAATAACATGTTTTGGAGGTCTGCCTAAGGGCAGATCATTGCTTGCACCCATAGTCACTCTAAGTCACCTTTAAACTCTCTCTTTATGTGTCTGTTATGGTCTGCTAGCTTACTTCTAATTTCCGATTGTAGCTTAAGTACACTGATACAAACCATACTAGTTGTTGTGATACGCCACAAGGAATACACTTCATACTAGAAGTTTAATATGTTGTTAGTTAATCCCGTTTTAAAATTCTAGTTATTTTATCAATCCTCTACAATATCAGCCACTTAACTTCTCTGCTAGATTCAGATGGTTTGTTGTAGATGTATTTTTGCTGAGGAGAGAAGTTTAAATCACAAGTTGATTGTCTCTTTTCCATTTGGTCTCTGCATAGAGGTGAAGATTTTTCAATGTTCTTAAGCTGTTGCTTAGGGTTTTTCCAACCACAAACCAGACCACTAAACACACACTGGAGGTCTGACAGATGGTTATACTGAGAGCTCCTAGGGATTGCTCTCCTTAGGGCTGAACCCTCTCATCTGGTCTTTTCCTATTAATTTCATATTGTGGGTCTTCAATTCTAGCCTATATTCTCTATGCTCTTTCACTTTAAAATTCGTTTTGTAGGAGCTTGGTGGCTTAGGATTACAAACTTGGACAGCTAAGATGAGTTTAGATGAATGTATGGTTTCAAAATCTTGAGGGTTTGAAGTCCTCAAGCAACACATACAAAGTCCTTTAAAAAGTTTTTTTTTAAATCAAATGACTCTCCCTCTGGAATGTCCTCATCTGCCTCTCTCAGATAGAGCTGGATGAAAAGACTCTTTAGAGTAAAGATCTGTTCACAAACCGCAGCTGCTTTGAGTGGAGGGTAGAAAGATTACTTGTGTCTAAAAAAAAAAAAACTGCTTGAAAAAATAGATTTCCAAAAATGTTTTGTCTTCTTCATCCTTGTTCCTGAATTATTTCTCCAAAGAGGACAAGATGGACGTTTCGTTCCTTTATTATATCTTTCTCTACCTCCATTGCTCGCATCGAGATAGCATGAGTGGTCTTTCCTCGATCTTCCGTCGATTGGGAACCTAATTCAAGGCTAAGGGAGGGAAGAGAGAGGAAAGACATAAAAAGACTTCATCTGTTTATAGCATGTTGACTTTTTAGGAAAACAGAGGTTTTTTATAGAGATAGGTTGGACTTGCTGGTTTTGTCTCAAAACATTACTAAATGTCCGGGGTTATCGCCTCTTTGGTCTCAGTCCAATTTACAAGATACTTTGTAATTAGACTTTAGTCTAATGAAACCAATGCTTGAGGGACGGAGTAATAGATCGATAGGTGATTTGAAAGAAAAATTGATTTGTAAGAGCATTTGAATTTCCAGAATTTAAAGAAAAGCCTCTTTGAAAAAGGGATTTGAAAAAATCTGAAAATGGTTTTTGAACAGATTCCTTCGAGTCAAATCTAGAAATTTCTTGAGAGGAAATTGATTTAAAATATGTGTTAACTGGTGGGACTGTTCACTATACGGGCCATTGCGCGCAGCATTGTGATGCAGCCATGGAACGCTTGAGAAGGCCATGGACTGCAATCTGCTTCCGCAATAACTCTACATTTCCTCCATAACTCTTTGATTCTCCATTATTCTCCTCCTCATACTCTTGTTTACTTATGTCTCTAATTTTCTATGGTTTACCTTATACTACAGATGGTTTACTTTAGTTTCTCTGCCTATCATGTCACAAATTTTTAATGCTTGTGATATCTGTCCATTAACTCCAAAACAGGTTTCTAAGTCTACAGAATAGGTGAATTGGTGTTTTTGTACTTTGGTTTGTCTCAAGGAGACAATGCAAGTTTAGTTGTGAACTCTATGGGGTAGAGCAGCATCAGACTAGTCAAGCTTTTGGATAGAACCATATGGCCCTCAGATTCATGGCGCCAAGACAAGAAGATCTTGAGGAGAAGATCACTGTAGGAAAAGTGGATGAATCTAGCTCACCAAGCAAAAAAATACGTATCAAGACAGAGATAGTTGAGTTAAAAGGGTCAGTAAAAGCTTCATCTGTGAAGACATCAAGAGAATAGGTGTTGCCACAAGTTCAATAATACATGGCGCTAACACCTCAGCAATCTGTTTCAGATCTATGGTTCGAAGCCATGGTCACTTTTGGCGGTTTTTAAAATGACAATTCCAAGCAGCATAGTTCAGACGATTAGAGGAAGCTTCAAGCTCAATTCAAAATAAAAACTAAAAGGTCAAAGCTATCAATGCACTCCCGGTGAAGGCTATACTCTTGTTTGTCCTCTTATCCATGGTTTTATCACCAGTGGTTTTACAAGGTGACGGTTTTTAATGAGTGTATGGTCATTTGCGTGTTGCAAGCTTGCCTTTGGAACCAGTGCTTCCGCAGCCCAACCTTGAGGGAGGGTATTACTACGAGTTGTGAGGTATTGATCCCACCAACTCAAGGCATAGTCATAGAACTCAGTGGCAGCAATTTGAATCTTCTTGTGGTTGGTGTATTGCTTGCACTGGAAGACTAGCTCAATCTTCTTCTCCCATTCAAGATATGCATCCGGATCAGCCTTGCCATGGAATGGGGGTATTTTGATCTTCAAACCGGCAAGATCATCTCCTTGATTCACTCTTCTCTCATGGGCACGTCTAGGTCTTCTTGAGGATGAGCTGAGGTGATCATACTCGTCATCAGTCTCCTCATTATTAGAGTGAAGCAAGACAAGGAGATGTGAAGGCCAAACAAAGGAAGTAAAGGCCAAGCATCTCCACACCAAACTGAAGAAGAAGAGAAGAGAAGAATTCAGATACTTGAAGTTGGAGTTTTTCTGTACAGTCTTGACCTCCAAGCAACCAAGCTTGAGCTAGAGTGTCTTGGAAGGCAAGGCAAGTTCAATTTCGTCCAACTAACTTCAGAGGCAGATTTAAATTCAAATAATAAATGTGACTGCTGGAGACAGAGGCTAGAGAAGTGGGGATTTAAATAAGATAAAAGTCACATGTTCTCTTAAGAGAAAGAGAGCTGTTGGGAGCTGTCACTATCTCTTCCTTGCTGCAGAAACTCTCTTGGCTTCTTCCTCATGCTTAGTTTATTCATTTCCTAGTTATGAATTGTTTATTCAGCCTTTGTCTTGTTGCTGCTGCTGTAAACCCTAAGGCACTCCTCTATAAATAAAGAGGCAGCACCATTGTAATGTTAACACACAAGAAATAAGAGACAAGCCTTATAAATTTTGTGTATCACTCATCTACCCTACTAAGTGTTCTTTAAATTAGTCACAATGTAGGGAGTTAAGGTATACATGTTTGGGTCTGCCTAAGGGCAGATCATTGCTTGCCCATTCACTCTAAGTCACCTTTAAACTCTTCTTTATGTTCTGTTCATCTCTAGCTTACTGATTCTAATTCCTTGTAGCTTAAGTACACAAACCATCAGTGTTGTGATACTCCACAAGGATAGATTCATACAAGAGTTTAATCTGTTGTTAGTTTAATTCTAGTTATTTTATCATTCTCACAGCCACTTAATCTCTCTAGATTCAGATGGTTGTGTAGATTATTTTGCTGAGAGGATTCAATCACAAGTTGATTGTCTCTTCCATTTTTGAAGAGTGAGTTCATGTTCTTAGCTGTTCTTAGCTTTTCCAACATGGTATCAGAGCCTAGTTGCTCTCTTGGGCTGAACTCACTTCTTTTATTTCATTTGTCTTCATTCTAATACTCTCTCTCTCACTTTAAATTTCGTTTTGAGGAGCTGTGTGGCTAGGATTCAAAACTTGGACAGTAGAGAGTTTAGATGAAGTATGGTTTCAAAATCTGAGGGTTGAGTCAAGATGCAAGTCTTTAAAAGTTTTTTTTTAATCAATGAATCTCCCCTGGATCTCCTCATTGTTTAAGCTTCTGGATGAAAGATTAAAATCTGTTCACACCAGCTTGAGGGAGGGAGAAAAGATTAAACTTGTGTCTGAAAAAAAAACTCTTGAAAAAAATAGATTTCAAAAATGTTTTGTCTTCTTCATCCTTGTCTAATGATTTCTCCAAAGAGGACAAGATGGAGTTCGCTTTTTTATTTCTTTTCTCCTATGTGTAAGCTGTGGTCCTGATCTTGTGTTGGGAACCTAATCAAAGGCTAAGGGAGGGAAATGAAACAAAAGACTTCATCTGTTTTGTGATTTAAAAACAATTTTAAAAGATGAAGTTCTTGCTGGTTTTGTCTCAAACATTATCAGTCCTTTATCCCCTTTGTCTCTCAATTTACAAAACTTGGTAAAAGACTTTAAGTCTAATGAAACCAATGCTTGAGGGAGGGAGAGACTGATGGTGATTTGAAGAAAATTGATTTGTAAGAACATTTGAATTTCAGATTTAAAGAAAAGCTCTTTGAAAGGATTTAAAAATCTGAAAATGTTTTTGAACAGATTCTTGAGTAATCTGATTTCGAAAATGATTTAAAAATGTGTTAACTGGTGGGATGTTCATGCCTCGCCAGCATTGTGATCAGCCATGAAGCTTGAAGGCCATGGGCTGCAATCTGCTTCCGCAAAACTCTCATTCTCCTCCATACTCTTACTCTCCATTATTCTCTCATACTCTTGTTACTTATTCTCTAATTCTATGGTTACTTATACTCTCTGGTTACTTTATTCTCTCCATCATTCACTAATTTTTTGCTTTGAATCTGTCCATACTCAACAGGTTCTAAGTCTAAGAATGGTGATTGGTGTTTGTACTTGGTTGTCTCAAGAAGACAATGCAAGTTTGGTTGATCTAGAGCAGCATCAGAAGCAAGCTTTGGGGGTTAGAACCAATGGCCTCAGATTCATGGACCCAAGACAAGAAGATCTTGAGGAGAAGATACTGTAGGAAAGTGATGAATCAGCTCACCAGCAAGATGTTAGTTAAGGGTCAGTAAGCTTCATGTGAAGCATCAAGAAGAAAGAGGTGTTGCACAAGTTCAAATCATGGCGCTAACACCCTCAGCAATCTGTTCAGATCATGGTTCAAGCCATGAGTCACTTTTGGCGGTTTTAAAGACAATTCCAAGCAGCAGCAGTGGTATCAAGCTCAATTCAAATAAAGCTAAGGTCATAGTTATCCAATGCACCGTGAAGGCTATACTCTTTTTGTCCTCATCATGGTTTTATCCCAAGTGGTTTTACAAGGTGAGGTTTTTAATGAGGTAGTCATTTGCGTGTTGCAAGCTTGGCCTTTGGAACCAGTGGCTTCCGCAGCCCAACCTTGAGGGAGGGTATTAGAGTGAAGCAAGACAAGGAGATGTGAAGGCCAAACAAAGGAAGTAAAGGCCAAGCATCTCCACACCAAACTGAAGAAGAAGAGAAGAGAAGAATTCAGATACTTGAAGTTGGAGTTTTTCTGTACAGTCTTGACCTCCAAGCAACCAAGCTTGAGCTAGAGTGTCTTGGAAGGCAAGGCAAGTTCAATTTCGTCCAACTAACTTCAGAGGCAGATTTAAATTCAAATAATAAATGTGACTGCTGGAGACAGAGGCTAGAGAAGTGGGGATTTAAATAAGATAAAAGTCACATGTTCTCTTAAGAGAAAGAGAGCTGTTGGGAGCTGTCACTATCTCTTCCTTGCTGCAGAAACTCTCTTGGCTTCTTCCTCATGCTTAGTTTATTCATTTCCTAGTTATGAATTGTTTATTCAGCCTTTGTCTTGTTGCTGCTGCTGTAAACCCTAAGGCACTCCTCTATAAATAAAGAGGCAGCACCATTGTAATGTTAACACACAAGAAATAAGAGACAAGCCTTATAAATTTTGTGTATCACTCATCTACCCTACTAAGTGTTCTTTAAATTAGTCACAATGTAGGGAGTTAAGGTATACATGTTTGGGTCTGCCTAAGGGCAGATCATTGCTTGCCCATTCACTCTAAGTCACCTTTAAACTCTTCTTTATGTTCTGTTCATCTCTAGCTTACTGATTCTAATTCCTTGTAGCTTAAGTACACAAACCATCAGTGTTGTGATACTCCACAAGGATAGATTCATACAAGAGTTTAATCTGTTGTTAGTTTAATTCTAGTTATTTTATCATTCTCACAGCCACTTAATCTCTCTAGATTCAGATGGTTGTGTAGATTATTTTGCTGAGAGGATTCAATCACAAGTTGATTGTCTCTTCCATTTTTGAAGAGTGAGTTCATGTTCTTAGCTGTTCTTAGCTTTTCCAACACTCATAACCATCATGTTCTTGGCGAGTGGTTTGGCGATTGGCTTGGTGTGCCGCTTGTGGTCTCTCTTCTCTCCTAGTCTCTTGGTTAGGTAAGTGACTAGTGGCTCTCCTTATGTCTTCTCTTAACTCTCTTCTGATGTCATTGAGGTTGGTCCTCATCATCTCGGTCATGGTTGCCACCATACTTTGGTTAAGTTGATTGGTCATTGCTTCCATGAGGAGTTTGTTTCTCCTGACGAGTTCGGCCTCCTCCTCAGACTCGGACACCATTGTACCTGCTTATAAACAAACAAGAAAACCAGTAAAGAGTCCTAGGGAAGAAGACAAGCAAAAAGGAAAAAGAAAACAAGTAAAAAGGAAAAACAAGCAAGCTTCTCTCGCAAGACAACTAGTGAAAAGGAAATCGGCTTAAAAAGGAAATCGATTGCAAGCAAAATGGAATAGCTTCTAATCTTTTTCCTAAACACTTCTAAGGTTTCCTAGCAACCTAATAAGCTTCTTTTACTCGTGTTCTAGGTGTTAAACAACTTAGAAACAAGAACAAGGTGATCGACAAAGAAGATGCATGCGGCTAGGGTTACTCTCTCTCTAGGGCTTCCGAAAAAACCAAAAAAGGAAAGTCTAAGAATGCTTGTCTAATCTATTATGAATCTCGAGCAGCCCTAAACAAAGTAGTCTAATGCTTATTCAAGATGTTATGGATGCTACACGGATGCAAGAATCAAAAGCAAGCAAGAAACAAAAGCAAAGAGAGAAAGCGAACACTTCTTTTCTAGTTAAGCGAATGATAAACACAAAGAAACAAGAAGGGATAGCGAGTACTTCCCAACCAAAGTTGCTCTGATACCACCTGATGCGTCCCTAGGATGCTCTTTGGTTGATGGGAATGGATAATCCTTGCAAGAACGAATCAAAAGACTCACGTCCTTCAAGGCGTGTGGATTGGATGGTGACACAAGAGGGATGAATGAACTCTTGATACTCCTAGATGAATGGTTTGGATATTACACACCAAACTTATCACCCTTAAGCTCTGGATATGACACACCAGACTCGGCACACTTCTTTAGAGAGAGAGAGAGCCGCAAAAGATGAATGACTTCAATAGAAAAGGTTGCGTGAGTACAATAGGGCATAAGGGACCCTTTAAATAAGAAACCAGAGACATGCCTCTAGGGTTTCGACAATGATTCCAAAAAAGGAAAGAAATAAAAACTATAGTCTAAAGTTTAAAATGAAATAACAAGTAACTTCTATTAGACTTGGACCGAGTGTAGCACTTAGGTGATTTGTAGACATGTTGTGGCCTCGTTAAAAACCTTCCTCCTGGAAAACCTCGTGGGACAAAACCAAAAGCAAGGAAAAGAGCACGCACTCCATGTCTGCCTAGACACTACCTCAGTTTGGTGTAGAGATGGCTTGAATGGTGATCAAGACATCTCGGATCAAACCTTGTCCAAGACCTTCTTGTTGTGGATGTGAAGTGAGTAATCCAACAACATTCTCCTTGATCTTCTTGACTCTGGAACGAGTCATGGGACCTTTAGGAATGGTTAGAGCATCCTCATCAAATGGTTGATGCATTGTGGCTTCATGTTGCTCATCTAAACTCTCCTCATTGTCCTCCTTAGTGATCCGGTCCATGATCACATCACATTGCATGTAGCTAACTTGTTCTTTAAGGAGGTTGTACGTTTGCATGGCATGCCTAGAACCATAGTTTCTGATAGGGACACTAAGTTTCTTAGTTACTTTTGGAAGACACTTTGGTCTAAGTTAGGCACTAAACTATTGTTCTCTACTACATGTCATCCACAAACTGATGGGCAAACTGAGGTAGTTAATAGGACATTAGGAACACTCCTGCGTGCATTCATTAGAAAGAACTTAAGAACATGGGAAGAATACTTGCCACATTGTGAATTTGCATACAACCATGCTATGCATTCTGCTTCTAAGTATTCTCCATTTGAAATTGTTTATGGGTTCAATCCCACCTCTCCTTTGGATCTAATGCCTTTACCTGAGTGTGAAAGGACAAGTCTAGATGGCAAGAAGAAAGCCGAGATGGTTCAACAGATTCATGAGAAGGCTAGACTAAACATTGAGCAGAAGACCAAGCTGTATGAGAAGCAAGCAAACAAGGGGAGACGTGTGAGAACCTTTGAAGTTGGTGACCAAGTTTGGTTGCACCTAAGGAAGGATAGGTTCCCCAACGAGAGGAAGTCCAAACTGATGCCAAGGGTTGATGGACCCTTTGAGATCATCCACAAGATCAATGACAATGCCTACAAGCTTGATCTCCAAGGTAAGTACGATGTATCAAATAGCTTCAATGTCACTGACTTGGCTCCTTTTGTTGTAGATGGACCTTATTTGAGGACAAATCCTTTTCAAGAGGGAGGGGATGATGTGATCATGGACCGGATCACTAAGGAGGACAATGAGGAGAGCTTTAGATGAGCAACATGAAGCCACAATGCATCAACCATTTGATGAGGATGCTCTAACCATTCCTGAAGGTCCCATGACTCGTTCCAGAGTCAAGAAGCTTAAGGAGAATGTTGTTGGATTACTCACTTCACATCCACAACAAGAAGGTCTTGGACAAGGTTTGATCCGAGATGTCTTGATCACCATTCAAGCCATCTCTACACCAAACTGAGATAGTGTCTAGGCAGACATGGGGTGCGTGCTCTTTTCCTTGCTTTTGGTTTTGTCCCACGAGGTTTTCCAGGAGGAAGGTTTTTAACGAGGCCACAACTTGTCTACAAATCACCTAAGTACTATACTCGGTCCAAGCCTATTAGAAGTTGCATTTTTATTTCATTTTAACTTATAAACTATAGTTTGCTTTCTTTCCTTTTTTGGTTCATTGTCGAAAACCCTAGAGGCATGTCTCTGGTTTTCTTATTTAAAGGGTTCTCTACACCCTTATGTAATCATCCAATCTTTTCTATACAAGTTTATTCATCTTTGCGGCTCTCTCTCTCTCTAAAAGAAGTGTGCCGAGTCTGGTGTGTCATATCCAGAGCCTAAGGGTGTCTAGTTTGGTGTGTAATATCCAAACCATTCATCTAGGAGTATCAAGAGATCATCCATCCCTCTTGTGTCACCATCCAATCCACACGCCTTGAAGGACTTGAGTCTTTTGATTCGTTCTTGCAAGGATTATCCATTCCCATCAACCAAAGAGCATCCTAGGGACGCATCAAGTGGTATCAGAGCAACTTTGGTTGGGAAGTACTCGCTTTCTCTCTTTGCTTTTGTTTCTTGTTTGATTTCTTGTTTGCTTTTGATTATTGCATCCGTGTAGCATCTTTTGTTTCTGGTTGTGTTTTCTTGTTTCAATCCGTGAATCATCTTTGTCTTTTGAATAAGCAGTAGAACTCATCTAAACTAGGGCTGCTCGAGTTGCATAAGGTTTTTAGACAAGAATTATAGAACTTTCCTTTTTTGAAATTTTCGGAAACCCTAGAGAGAGAGTAACCCTAGCCGCATGCATCTTCTTTGTCGATCACCTTGTTCTTGTGTCTAAGTTGTTTATCACCTATAACACGAGTAAAAGAAGCTTGTTAGGTTGCTAGGAAAGCTTAGAAGAGTTTAGGAAAAAGATTAGAAGCTATTCCATTTTGCTTGAAGTCGATTTCCTTTTTAGCCGATTTCCTTTTCACTTGTTGTCTTGCGAGACAAGCTTGTTTGTTTTTCCTTTTTGCTTGTTTTTCTTTTCCTTTTTGCTTGTCTTCTTCCCTAGAACTCTTTACTGGTTGTCTTGTTTGTTTTTAAGCAGGTACAATGGTGTCCGAGTCTGAAGAAGAAGCTGAACTTGTCCGGAAGAACAAACTACTCATGGAAGCTATGTCGGCTCAACTCAATCAAAATATGATTGCAACCATGACCGAGATGATGAGGACCAGCCTCAGTGACATCAGAAGAGAGTTAAGAGAAGACATAAGGAGAGCCACTAGTCACTTACCAAACCAAGAGACTAGGAGAGAAGAGAGACCACAAGCCGCACATCAAGCAACTCGCCAAACCACTCGCCAAGAGCATGATGGTTATGAGGAGACTGATGAAGAGTATGATCACCTTAGCTCATCCTCAAGAAGACCTAGACGTACCCATGAGAGAAGAGTGAACCAAGGAGATGATCTTGCTGGTTTGAAGATCAAAATACCCCCATTCCACGGCAAGGCTGATCCGGATGCATATCTTGAGTGGGAGAAGAAGATTGAGCTAGTCTTCCAGTGCAAGCAATACACCAACCACAAGAAGATTCAAATTGCTGCCACTGAATTCTATGACTATGCTTTGAGTTGGTGGGATCAATACCTCACAACTCGTAGAAAGAATGGAGAGGAACCGGTTGAAACTTGGACAGAGATGAAGTCAATCATGCGCAAGAGGTTTGTTCCAAGCCATTACCTTAGAGACTTGCACCACCGGCTAAGGAAGCTTACCCAAGGTTCAAGATCAGTGGAGGAGTATTACCAAGAGATGGAGTTGCTCATGCTGAGGGCCAACATATCAGAGGATAGAGAAGCAACCATGTCAAGGTTCCTTTGTGGTTAAACCGAGAGATACAAGACAATGTTGAGATGCAACATTATGTGGAGCTAGAGGAGATGCTACACAAGGCTATCCTTGTTGAGCAACAACTCAAGAGGAGGGGACACTCACGCAACCAGTATGGCTCTAACCGGTTACACCACAACAAGGAAGAGAAGACACCTTATGCTAAGGAGTCTAAACCATTCCAGAAGGACAACAAGTCCTATCCAAGAGAAGAGGCCAAACCCAAACCAATCAGTGCTCTTGACAAGGGCAAAGGCAAGGTTGAGGCATCTAGTTCCAGAGCTCGTGATGTCAAGTGCTTCAAGTGCCAAGGAAGAGGACACTATGCCAATGAGTGTACCAACAAGAGAGTCATGTTCTTACGAGAAGATGGAGAGTACACCTCAGGAGAAGACAACACCGAGTCTGACCAAGAAGACACTGAGGAAGAGCTTGAAGAAGGACCAGTCCATGGGAAGCTTTTAGTAGCAAGAAGACTTCTAAGCTTGCAAAACAAGGCTGAGGAGCTAGAGCAGCGTGAGAACCTCTTCTACACCCGGTGTTTGGTCCAAGGATTGTGATATCTATTCAAGTTTTGGTGCACACGCTATGCATAATGTGTATGATCTAATAGGAGGGTTCTCCGAGTGATGGCTGAAAGTATGCCGTCGACGATGCTTGTCGTCTTTCTTTGCGTATCGGGCGTTCAAGTTTCGTGGGTCAGAGAACCCAGTAATCTGTCTTTGTGCTCCTGGTACTCTTTGCATGCACTTAAAAACCAAGGAAAAAGAAAAATCAGAACTTGAAGTAAAAACCTGACTAAGTCTAGGAAAAAAACCTTATTGTCGATCAAGGTTCCCGAACCAACGCAAATTGACGTGAGTGTGTTTTTTATGTTTTAATCGGGTAATAATATCCTAAAAAACAACTCTCAAAATTTACCCTAATCCTAACACACAAAACATAATACTCTTGTCAACAAGACAGTGTAAGTACTTAGGATGAATTCACAGAAACATGACACACAATAGATTTTATTTCTAAAGGCCTAAGAGGGTAACTATATATATTGTAGCAAGTATTAGGTTCAAGAAATATTCTATTAGAAGGTATAGAATGCCAATATAGAAATATGCTAATAATGTAATATCAAGTAATGTAATAGTGGGAAATATGCAAGTAATGTAATATAGAATATGTAGTAATGTAAATATGCTTAGTATGTCTAAGTATGGAATATGCTAGATCTTAGGTTTCAAGCAAGTGAATTATAGTAGATAGAATTTAATTGTATTTAATCATTGGAAATCAAAATCTAATGTAAAAGCACCAGCTCGGT
Organism: Moricandia moricandioides; assembly: GCA_905132885.1. Classification (NCBI taxonomy): domain Eukaryota; kingdom Viridiplantae; phylum Streptophyta; class Magnoliopsida; order Brassicales; family Brassicaceae; genus Moricandia; species Moricandia moricandioides. The sequence goes on from CAJHQQ010002760.1 coordinate 12,705, forward strand.
GCATGCGCGCCTTAACTTTTGAAACTAAGTCCAAGTCCCAAGCTCTTGCCTTGTTAACACGAATATGCGCCGATCGATCAATTGATCCTGCGTCGATCCGATGGTTTCTTGATCAAGCAATGACGAATTCGATAAGTCACTGTTGACTAAATCACCTCGTTTGTTTCTAGCAACCTAGCTCAGCAAATAGATTCCGTAGTAGACCATGCTCTCGCTGCGCCCTAACTATCCATTATCAGGTTCTAGTTAGTACTCTAGAACACAGCAATAAACACAATCATTAATAGATCTATTAAGGCCCTTACAGACCTATTTCTTATAAAACTCTAAAATTAATACAATATCAGTAACTCCCCAAGACTAAACAACACTATCGTGTGTTATTACAGTCTAAGATTGGGAAGAAATAAATCATAAGGACCAATTTTACATGAAAACCTGATACACCTGCTCCGCTGATGGTGACCATCGATCTACACAGTAAGTGCCTATTATCAATCGATGTTACTTCGTCGATCGGCAGTCACAAATTGTTCGGTCGATGCTCTAGGCAGACTATCTCCTGGATCTTTTTTTTAATCTTTTTTGGAAATCTGAAATAAAAACAAAAATTAGTTAATAAATGAAGAATAAACCTAATGAAAACTTACTAAACAGTGGGTGCCTCCCACTCACGCTTGGGAGAGTCTAAGCCGACAATTGTGGAATGCTGATAGAAAGGGGGTCTACAACACTTGAAAATAAGTGGCACACTCGTGCTCTTCTGAAAACATGCACCAATAAAGTTTCGATTGCCCTCTCTCTATTTCCTCATTCTATGATCCTCTTTATAACCTTCTAGTGAATGCTTCTTCTTTGTAGATTTTCCAATACTGCGCTGGAGCCATTTTTAAGTCTGGCAGCGTAGGTCTGACATTTACCTCTATTTGCTAGAAAAATCTTCCTTCACAACGCACTGAGGAAAAAGCATATAGAGAGCCTTTCTTCTAAATATTGTTTGCTGGCAACTTCGTTTGTTGAACTAGTACGATCAGGATGGCGTAATCTGCTGTCGATTGATTGCGTCCATCCCGTCTCACTGCTATAATGCTACGAAAAGCTATTCATGTCTTGCTTCAATCTCATCCAACGTGAGTCAAATTGTGAGGCATATCTATAGGGATATAACCGTCATCAAGCCTTCATATAGAAATTCATCGGTTGACATCTTCAGCTGGTAGATCGCATGCACAATATCATCAATCCTCTGCTCTTGCTGTATGTTTCGTCTCGTTCCTCGTTTTCCATACATGCTGACCTGTGTGTTCGATCGATGGATGTGGGTTTGTCCAAAAAGAATTTCCTACGTTTCACATTAGAAGGCGTCTGACATCTTCTAGTGAGTTAGAATTCTCCCATAAACCTCATGCACGTCCTTCTACATCTCTAAATTCCACTCATCTGGCCAAAAGCTAACTTCCGTTTCTGTTTTTCTGGTCCCAAAGTGAAGGGTTGTTTACGTTTGATGTCGTTTGATGGCCAAAGATAGGCCGATTGTTGGCATGCTGGAGCCTACTCTCGATCATTATCCAGCCACTTCTTCCTCATCATAATCGATCATTTACTCTTTGTAGGTTTACCGTATGTGGCATGCCCCATTGTTGTCGATAGATGGTCTATGGTACTTCGATCCCGATTCTCGTAATCGACCGGTGGAAAGCACAGTTGGTTGGCCCTGAATTAAATGTTACACCTTCTGGCGAGTGAGACAATGGTCCAGAAGTTGGGATTGAAGGTTCAAAAGCATCCCAAACCTTTTTAAGTTGCAAATGGCTGAATGAAGAAGGCACCATGAAGGTTTCAAGGTCAAGTTCTCATTCCCTTAGCCATTGGGAGATATGAAGATGAAGTATTGTGTGATGTGTTGCCTATGCAAGCCGGTCACATACTTCTTGGAAGACCATGGCAATCAGATAGACGTGTGATCCATGATGGCTTCACCAACAAGCATTCCTTTCTGTTCAAGGGCAAGAAGACTACTTTGGTTCCCTTGACACCCAAGGAAGTGCAACAAGATCAGGTTCAACTCCAAAAGAAGAAGGAGATTGATCTAAAACCGGCTGGAACTAAGCAGCCAAACTTCTATGCAAACATGGGTGATATCAAAAGAACTCTCAACTCTAAACAATCAGCTATATTACTTGTGTTTAAGGAGACTCTATTGAACTTAACTGACCCTACACCGGTGTATCCGAGTGAGATGGTTTCTCTTTTACAGGAGTTCCAAGATGTGTTTCCAGAGGACAATCCCATTGGTCTACCACCATTGAGAGGGATTGAGCACCAGATAGACTTTGTGCCAGGATCAACACTTCCAAACCGTCCAGCATATAGAAGCAATCCGGTTGAGACCAAGGAGTTGCAAAGACAAGTGGAAGAACTCATGGAGAAGGGCTATATCCGAGAGAGTTTGAGCCCATGTGCTGTGCCAGTACTCCTAGTGCCTAAGAAGGATGGTACATGGCGTATGTGTGTTGATTGTAGATCAATCAACAACATCACAGTGAAGTATCGCCACCCTATCCCTAGACTTGATGATATGCTTGATGAATTGCATGGTTCTTGCATCTTTTCTAAGATAGATTTAAAAAGTGGTTATTGTTAGAATAAAGTGATTTAGTGTCTGGTTTGTTGAGAGAAATGAAGAACAGCAAGAACATGAGAGAGAGAAGGAGAAGTTCGTGGGGAAGACAAGAGAGAGAGAGAGGAAATCTATTTCCTTGCTTAATGTGTTTATGGGAACAACCCATAAATAGGGAAACAATAGGCAAGTAGACAGAAGAGAAAATAATAAAGAAATACATCAGAAACAGCCAAATTGGCTCAGCCAGCAGCAGAGAAAGGGACAGGTCTATAGTGGTCCCAATTCTTCAGCTCACATGTGACTTGCCTTTGTCTTCTTATTCCAACAGCTCCATTGACCAATTCAAATTATTTCAGAGCCTCTTGGATACTTAGACACGAAATCCCTTCCCCCTTGCTTGCCTTGCAAGATAGGTTAGGTTAGGATATGTCTTATTTCTTCTTCATGTCAACACTCCCCCTCAAGCTTTACCATAGAGACTGGTCAAGCTTGGAAACCATGAAGAACTCCCTCATTAAAACCTTAGTCTGAAAAACCCAATGGGACAAAAACACACCAAGGAAAAAGAGTAGAGAACTTCATGGCAAGAGGATCAGTGACAAGTGAGGTCTATGAGTCCAAGTTTTGAATGAATGAACTCACAGACTTTGGTGCTTGCTCCTTTGGTGAAAATGTCAGCTAGCTGGTCTTCACTTCTAGTGTAGCAAGGGAGGATGATTTGTTGCTCCACAGCTTGTCTAACCTTGTGGCAGTCTACTTCAATGTGCTTGGTTCTTTCATGGAATACTGAGTTGCTGGCAATGTGAATGGCAGCTTGATTATCACAATGCATTGTGATTGGTGATGTAACCTCAATACCCAAGTCTTTAAGCAGTCCTTTGATCCACACAAGTTCATTTGTGAGCTTCCTCATTGCTCTATACTCTGCCTCAGCACTTGAACATGAAACCACCTTCTGCTTTTTGCTCTTCCAAGTCACCAAGTTGCCTCCAATGAATGTACAGTACCCTGTGGTTGATCTCCTATCAACTCTATCTCCTGCCCAATCAGCATCACAATATCCTACAATCTCAGTGCTTCCATTGCTACCCATCCACACTCCTTGACCAGGAGCTTCTCTTAGATATCTCATGATCCTCTCCACCATGTTCCAGTGATGAACCTTAGGAGCTTGCATGTGCTGGCTCACTTGGTTCACAGCAAAGCAAATGTCTGGTCGAGTGATAGTTAGGTAAATCAGCTTCCCAACCATCCTTCTATACTTCCTGACATCTTCATATGGTTTGTCCTCAAACTCCCCCTTTCGTAGCACCTTGTATCCATCTTCAAGGGGAGTCTTAGCTGGTCTTCCTCCAAGGTTTCCTGCCTCACTCAACAGATCCAGTGCATACTTCCTTTGAGACAGGAAGAGTCCATCCTTGGATCTACACACTTCAATTCCAAGAAAGTACTTAAGCTCTCCAAGATCCTTGATGTCAAACACTGATTTGAGAAAGGCTTTGGTGGCTTGAATTCCTTCCTTGTCGCTTCCTGTGATGATGATATCATCTACATACACCAAGATAACAACAATGCCTTGTGGACTGGTGAGGGTGAAGAGGGTATGATCAGCTTCAGACTTCACAAATCCCCTTCCATTGAGAGTGGTGCTCAGCTTGTGATACCAAGCTCTTGGTGATTGCTTCAGCCCATAGATTGCTTTTTTCAGTCTCAATACATTTCCTGGTTTGACTAGGTGTTCTAAACCAGGAGGAGGATGCATGTACACTTCATCTTCTAACTCTCCTTGCAGGAAAGCATTCTTCACATCCATTTGCCACAAATCCCATTCCAAATTGGTGGCAAGTGATAAAATGATCCTAATGGTGTGAAGCTTTGCTACTGGTGCAAAGGTATCAATATAGTCTTCTCCATATGTCTGAGTAAATCCTCTTGCAACCAGCCTTGTCTTGCGCCTTTCCACCTTTCCATTTGCCAAATACTTGATGGTAAAAACCCACTTGCTTGTCACTGCCTTTTTCCCTTTTGGAAGCTCAGCCTCATACCAAGTGTCATTGACCACCATTGCATTGATCTCATTTCCAACAGAGTCTCTCCACTCTTTATGTTCCATAGCTTCTTCATATGACCTTGGGATATACTCCTGATCCAGTTCACAAATGAACACTTGATGTTCTTGTGGATATTGAGCCAAGGAACATACTGCTTGAATAGGATGAGCAACCGCTTGAGAGTTGAAGTAGACTCTGGTGTTAATCCAATTTGAAGGATCCTTCTTCAGTCTTGTACTTCTTCTCAAAGGCTGAACCTCTTCTGATTTTTCTTCTTCACCAGATTCTACCTCATCAGGTTGAGAGACTGATTCTTGTTGCCTTTCATCCTGATCATGAGCTTCTGTGCCAGTATCTGATTCATGTTGATTGCCCCCTTCAGGATCAGGATGAATGTCCTCCACAACTTCATTAACCCCATCTTCATCAACTACAATTTCTGGACCAGATGCTGCTTTAGGTGGACACACCCTTGTTTCCTGATTCTCCCGAGGCATGCTAATACCAAGGTTCTCCAATATCATCCTTAGACTGGTGGCTTTTTCTGATGATTGAGATAGATCTTTCAAGTCATCCCAACTCTTCTCCTCATAGTATCCCTTAGTCTCCACAAATTTCACATCTCTTGAGACTAAAACCCTCCTTGTCACTGGATCATAACACTTATACCCCTTTTGTGTTGGAGAATATCCAATGAACATAGCCTTTGAGCTTCTGGCTTCTAACTTGCTCCTCTGTTCCCCTGGTGTCAAGACAAAGCAGAGGCAGCCAAAGACACGCAAATGATCCAATGATGGCTTGTTGTTGTTTAGTACCTCAAATGGAGACAGGTCACTGAGTATCTTAGTAGGGATCCTGTTGATAAGATAACAAGCAGCCATCACAGCATCACTCCAAAATCTCTTTGGGACATTAGTATGGAACATCATTGACCTTGTTACCTCCATCAGATGCCTATTCTTCCTCTCAGCTACTCCATTTTGTTGAGGAGTATAAGGACAGCTTGTCTGGTGTATGATCCCATGTTGAGCTAGATATTGCTTGAATGCTTGACTTGTGTACTCTCCACCATTATCTGACCTAAGGATTTTGAGTTTGGCACTGAAATGATTGGTGACATGGGTCTGGAAATTCTTGAAAGCTTCAAGCACTCTATCCTTAGACTGAATCAGTGTCACCCAAGTGTACTTAGACCTCTCATCAATGAAAGTCACAAAATATTTGTGATTCTCTCTGGAAAGACATGGAGAAGTCCACACATCAGAATGAACAAGGTCAAAGCACTTCTCATAGATTGTGTTGGACCTTGGAAAGACTGTCCTACAATGCTTCCCCAAGATACATGCTTCACACCCATCATTTCCAAACACCACACCAGGAAGCATCAGATTTAGAGCTCTATCATGAGGATGTTGTTAGAATGAAGATAAATAATACTGGTGAAGAGACCAAGCATCAAAGATGAAGCATCCAGAGCAAGTTTGAATCTGTCCGTACAGTCTTGGCGTGCAAGTATCAAATCCTAACCTAGAGTGTCTTGGAAGTCAAGGCAAGTGGAGAACTCGTCCAACTGAGTATTCTGAGGCAGATTTGAAGTTTAAAATAGGGATCAGACCGTTGGAGACAGCTTAGGCAAGTTGGGAATTAATTAGAATAAAAGTCACATGTGCATAAGAGGATGAGCCGGCTGTCACTTTCACTCAGCCAAACCGTGCCCATCTCTCCCTCCTGTCACTCTCTCTCTCTCTGGTCGAGATTCTCCTTGGCTGTATCCTTCTTGTCTTCATCAGAAACCCCACAAAAGTATTTGTTTATGTCTTCCTAGATTTAGATTAATTTAATGTATGCACACTGCCTATTTAAAGGCAGTTCATGTAACTGAATGATTTAAGCAAAGAGGAGTTCTCTTTCTTCACTATTCTCTGGTTCTATACTCTCTTAGTCTCTCATTCTCTCTAATCTCTCTGGTTACACACGAACTCACCCTCTTTGATACTCAAGAACACTCTCATACTTTCATACTCTTCACTGCATTCTCTTTGATTCTCACTTAATCTCTTCATTCTCTTTCTCTTAGTTTCGACCATACTCTGTCTCTACACCACTCTCACACTCTGTTTTATCTATTCTCACAGATGTCCCAATCTGGCATGCCATGTATTGCCATCAACCCCAGTAGATGTACTGACCATGCATATAGAAGGAGATGTTTCTGTCCTTTGGAGATGATAAAGCTCCTCATGGCTGTGTCCTCTTCCAATCACCTGCCCTGTCTTTAGATCTTGAAACTCAACATCATCAGGTCTGAAGACAACTTGACAACTCAAATCAACTGTGGCCTTCCTTACTGATAACAGGTTAGAAGTAAACTGAGGCATGTATAAGGCAGATGATTCTCTATCAAACAGCTTAAGGTTCCCTATCCCTTCTATCTTAACCTTATCTCCATTTGCTATAATCACATTTCCTGAGGCAGGCTTGACATCACTAATCAGATTCTTATCACTAATCATATGGTGACTAGCTCCTGAATCTATAATGATGGGTTTAGAGTCAAGAAAATGTGTACCAGCCTTCTTGGATGAGATAATGGCCTTGGCAGCCTTGATGAATTCATTCAAGTCACTCCTGGTCACTAGACCATCAATTCTGGTCGCCCCATCCTTACTTTTCCATGTTCCTCCTTCATTTGAATCACTAATGAAAGCTGAATACATGGTTTTCCCTTCAATCATTTGATGCTCAATCTTCTTGAGAAAACTTCTGACCAACTTAATATCCATCGCTCTTGGCTTCAGGTTCTTTCTTCTATGTTGTTTCTTATCTTTCTTATACCCTGGAAACAACACCACTCTTCCTTTATTACTTGGAATGTTCTTTGTTGGGTGAGCAAGCTTCTTTTCCTTCTCAAAGAGTGTGTGAGTGACTTGTTCTTTCTGGATAAGAGCACACACATCATCCACACTAGGAAGCTTATCTTCTCTCAGAACATGCTTGATAAGCTGGTTAAATGAAGGCTTTAGAGTCAGTAGCAGACTAAAGACCATATCTTGTTCTTGTCTTTCTCTGATGACTTCAGGATCACTAGAGCTTGGTCTAAGCATGTTAAGATCTGACCATAAGCTTCTAAACTTCCCAATATGCTGGTTGAACTCGCCTTCATCTTGTTTCAGGTTGTTGATAGCTTGTTTGACTTCAAACACCCTGCTTAGATTAGATATGTTGCCATACACCTTCTGAAGTGTATCCCACAATTCCTTGGAAGTTTCACAGTAGGAGTAAGCTTCCAGGATAGATGCCTCAAGGCTGTTTTGAATGATGGACAACACCAGAAGATCCTCCTGATCCCATTTTCTATTATCAGCCAGCACCACTTCTTTACCATCCTCTCCTAGGCTGGTTTTCTTTGGAGGTTTGTCATCACACACATGTGACCAGAGACCTCTTCCTCCAAGAGCAGTCTTGACAAGTCTAGACCACAAGAGATAGTTAACTCCCTTGAGAGTAACTGGAATCACCTCCATTTTCGAATTTTCTATCAAGAACACCTCAAGAACAGCTCAAGAACAGCTATTATCCAGAGGGTAAAAGAGTGTTTCTAGGAGAAATTTTTAAAAATCAGAATGAAACAGAACAGATTTGCGGAAGTAATGTAAGAGAATGATGAGAATAAGATCTCAAGAGCTTATTTGCTCTGATACCATGTTAGAATAAAGTGATTTAGTGTCTGGTTTGTTGAGAGAAATGAAGAACAGCAAGAACATGAGAGAGAGAAGGAGAAGTTCGTGGGGAAGACAAGAGAGAGAGAGAGGAAATCTATTTCCTTGCTTAATGTGTTTATGGGAACAACCCATAAATAGGGAAACAATAGGCAAGTAGACAGAAGAGAAAATAATAAAGAAATACATCAGAAACAGCCAAATTGGCTCAGCCAGCAGCAGAGAAAGGGACAGGTCTATAGTGGTCCCAATTCTTCAGCTCACATGTGACTTGCCTTTGTCTTCTTATTCCAACAGCTCCATTGACCAATTCAAATTATTTCAGAGCCTCTTGGATACTTAGACACGAAATCCCTTCCCCCTTGCTTGCCTTGCAAGATAGGTTAGGTTAGGATATGTCTTATTTCTTCTTCATGTCAACAGTTATCATCAGATTAGGATGAAAGAAGGAGATGAATGGAAAACTGCATTTAAAACTAAACATGGATTGTATGAATGGTTAGTTATGCCATTTGGATTAACCAATGCACCTAGTACATTCATGAGGTTAATGAATCATGTTCTTAGATCATTCATAGGCATATCGGTTGTAGTATACTTTGATGACATCTTAGTATATAGCAAGAACCTAGAAGAGCATTTAGATCATCTTAAGGCTGTCTTGAGTGTTCTAAGGAATGAGAAGCTTTATGCCAACCTAAAGAAGTGCACCTTTTGCACGGATAACTTGGTTTTCCTAGGCTTTGTTGTGAGTGCAGATGGAGTTAAGGTTGATGAAGAGAAGATCAAGGCAATCAAGGAATGGCCGAGTCCAACCTCAGTAGGAGAAGTGAGGAGCTTCCATGGACTTGCCGGCTTCTATAGGAGATTTGTCAAGGACTTTAGCACCATTGCAGCTCCCTTAACTGAAGTTATCAAGAAGGATGTTGGTTTCAAATGGGGAGAAGCACAAGAGAAGGCTTTCCAAAGCCTAAAAGAGAAGCTTACTCAATCACCACTTCTTATGCTTCCTGACTTTTCTAAAACTTTTGAAATAGAATGTGATGCATCAGGAATTGGTATTGGTGCCGTGTTGATGCAGGATAGGAAACCCATTGCATACTTCAGTGACAAGCTTGGAGGAGCCACACTCAACTATGCAACCTATGACAAAGAGCTCTATGCCTTGGTGAGGGCATTACAAACGTGGCAACATTACTTGTAATATGATCCTAGGATGTTTCTCTGGATCAGATGGGATAGATCCTTGCCTAAACGAATCAGAGACTCAAGTTTATCAAGGTATGTGGATCGATTGGTGACACAAAGAGATGCGGATGGACTCCTTGATACTCCTAGGATCTAGATCAGATATGACACACCAAACTAGAACCCTTAGACGCCGGATATGACTCACCAGCAAGCTCTCACACTCGACAAAGAAGAGAGAAAGAGTAGACAAAAGGTTTTTGATAAAAGACTGCTTGTTTCAGAATGAGAGTTTACAAGAGTTTAAATAGAGAAACCGAGGCATATGCCTTTAGGTTTCGAGAAATAACATAACATAGAAACTATAGTCTAAAACATATCATAAGATAAATAGATAGAATAGTCTCCTTTAGGCTTGGACCGATATTAGCACCTAGGTGATGTGTGAAGTAGCTTGAGGCCTCGTTAAAAACCTTCCTCCGGAAAACCTCTTTGGGACAAAACCAAGAGCAAGGAAAAGAGCACACCCAAGTACTTGCCTAAGTACTAACTCAGCTAGATGAGGAGATAGCTTGAATGGTGATCAAGGTATCTCGGATCATCAAGCTTTGTCCAAGACCTTCTTCTTGTTTCCATACGAGTCTAAGTAATCCTCCAATGGCTCCATTTAGTTTCTTAGTTCTAGAACGAGTCATGGGACCTTCTGGAATGGCTAAGACATCTTCACTAGCTGATTGATCCATGGTTGCATTCCTGGTTGCATCCTCTTCCTTGTTGCACTGGTCCATGATCACATCATCCTCTCCCACTTGAAAAGGATTTGTCCTCAAATCTGTTTCATCTGCCACAAAAGGAACCAAATCAGTAACATTGAAGCTATTAGATACATCATACTTACCTTGGAGGTCCAGCTTGTATGCATTGTTGCTGATTTTCTTAATGATCTCGAATGGACCATCTATCCTTGACATTAGTTTGGATTTCCTTTCATTTGGAAATCTCTCCTTTCTAAGGTGAACCCACACTTTGTCACCTACTTCAAAGATCATCTCACGCCTGCCTTTGTTGGCTTGTTTGACATACTGCTTTGTCTTTTCCTCAATATTGCGCCTTGCTTGTTCATGGATTTGTTGCACCATCTCTGCTTTCTTCTTGCCATCAATACTAACTCTTTCACACTCAGGTAAAGGCATTAGATCCAAAGGAGAGGTGGGATTGAACCCATAATGATGTGATCCTGGAAAGCACCAAGCATGCAACCTTTAAGAGTGCATATGAGGTGACCATGGACCGGATCACTAAGGAGGACAAGGAGGGTCTAGATGAGCCACATGAAGCCACAATGCATCAACCACTCGGTGAGGATGCTCTAGCCATTCCTGAAGGTCCCATGACTCGTTCCAGAGTCAAGAAGCTAAAGGAGAATGTTGTTGGATTACTCACTTCACATCCACAACAAGAAGGTCTTGGACAAGGTTTGATCCGAGATGTCTTGATCACCATTCAAGCCATCTCTACACCAAACTGAGGTAGTGTCTAGGCAGACATGGAGTGCGTGCTCTTTTCCTTGCTTTTGGTTTTGTCCCACGAGGTTTTCCAGGAGGAAGGTTTTTAACGAGGCCACAACTTGTCTACAAATCACCTAAGTGTTATTCTCGGTCCAAGACTATATGAAGTTCCATTTTTATTTCATTCTAAACTTATGTTAAACTTAGACTATAGTTTTCTTTCTTTCCTTTTTTGGTTTATGGTCGAAACCCTAGAGAGTATGTTCTCTGGTTTCCTATTTAAAGGGTTCTCTACACCCTCTTGTAATCATCCAGTCTTTTATTAAACAAGTTACATTCATTCTTGTCGGCTCTCTCTCTCTAGAAGGTGTCGAGTTCTGGTGTGTAATATCCAGAGACCTAAGGGTGTCTAATTTGGTGTGTCATATCCAAGTTATTCATCTAGGAGTATCAAGAGATCATCCATCCCTCTTGTGTCACCATTCAATCCACACGCCTTGAAGGACTTGAGTCTCTGATTCGTTCTTGCAAGGATCTATCCATTCCCATCAACCAAAGAGCATCCTAGGGACGCATCAGGTGGTATCAGAGCAACTTTGGTTGGGGAGTACTCGCTTTCTCTCTCTTTGCAATTGTTCTTGTTTTGTTTCTTGTTTGTATTCTTTTGTTGTTTCATCCGTGTGCAATCTAAATCAACTTGAGTAAGCATTAGAACTCTTTTACTTTAGGGCTGCTCGTGACTGCATGAAAGTTTAGACAAGGATTTTAGACTTTCCTTATTTGGACTCATCCGAAAACCCTAGAGTGAGAAGAACCCTAGCCGCATGTTCATCTTAGTCGATCACTTTGTGCATTAGTTTGGCTTGTCTATCACCTTGAACACGAGCATATTGAGGCTATTAGGGTGCTAGAAACCCTTAGGAGTGATTAGGAAAAAGCTTAGAAGTGTTTCCTTTTTGCTTGAATCTTTTTCCTTTTTGCTTGCCGATTTCCTTTTCACTTTTGTCTTGCATTGTAAGCTTGTTTGCTTTTCCTTTTTGCTTGTTTTCTTTTTCCTTTTTGCTTGTCTTGTTCCCTAGAAACCTTTTACTGGTTATTTTGGTTACCTTTGCGTGCAGGAAGCATGGAAACCGAGTCTGAAGAAGAAGCTTCACTCGCCAGGAAGGACAAGTATCTCATGGAGGATATGTCGGCTCAACTTAACCAAAACATGGTAGCAACCATGACCAAGATGATGAGGACCAGCCTCAGTGACATCAGAAGAGAGTTGAGAGAAGACATCAGGAGAGCTACTAGTCACTTACCAAACCAAGAGACTAGGAGAGAAGAGAGACCACAAGCCGCACATCAAGCAAATCGCCAAACAACTCGCCAAGAGCATGATGGTTATGAGGAGACTGATGACGAGTATGATCACCTCAGCTCATCCTCAAGAAGACCTAGGCGTGCCCAAGAGAGAAGAGTGAACCAAGGAGATGATCTTGCTGGTTTGAAGATCAAGATACCCCCATTCCATGGCAAAGCTGAGTGGGAGAAGAAGATTGAAAGCCTTGATGGAAAGGAACCAGTCTCTAAGCCATCTAAAGAAGATAAACAATCCTGTTTATTCAGTGAAGAGGTTAAGGAGGCATTGTTACAAGTAATGATGGGTGTGGAGAAGCAAATCAAACGGACCAACACAACACGTCCATCCAGTGAAACACAACATCAAGAACCAGCACCAGTTGCGCCTATCCAAGAAGATCAAGACAAAGTAACCTCACTTGTCTTTCATAAAGAAGAGAAGCCTGTTCAGAACGTCATGGTCCCTTTAACACAACACATGGTAGCAGAGAAGACACCCAAGGAACCTCAGGGAGCTCATAGAATGAATCAACTACATGTCTTTGATCCATGTGATTTCCAAAGGACCTTCTTAGGTACTTTTCTGTTCACTCCTTTTGTTTGGTACAAGAAAGAGAAGTGGAACTATCAAGACACGACTTGGACATGAGACATGTTGTATTTGAGCCTGGAGGAGAGGTCTTGAATCAGAAGAACAAGATCAAACAGGTTAAGAAGAGTTCAGCTGCACCAACATTGGATTTTGTAGATTTCTCATCCTTTGAAGATAAGGGGTTGCACGTCTCAGCTCAGCAAGAGTTTCACTATGAAACCAACTGGAGAATGAAGCCAAATCAGTCACGGATCCAACAAACCAGACAACACAGAGAATGGCCTTCTGATCATCAAGATATTGCTAGTTTTGCAAAACATGCCGGTTTGGATCTTTCCCAAGAGGAACTTATGTCTGATTGTGCTGGAAGGTTACAGACCTACTCGTGGAGACCTGGAGGATATTTCCACAAGCTTATCACCCTTGGAGAGTGCTCTGTTCGTGCTAGAACAAGTTGGGGTCATAAGGAGTTTGAAGTTGATCAAAAGGATTTGCATCTTGACCATATCAAGATATGGAAGCCACCAGATATGCATCAACTTCAGTACCAATGCAAAGATTATCAAAATGTAATTGGAGATGAAGGAGTCACTAGAGTCAATGGTGAAGTGATTACTGGAGCAGGAGAAGGACTCATGTTTCCTTCTCAAATCAAAGAGAAACCACCAGAGGAACTTAGTCTACAACAATCTCCAAAGAAACCAACCCGGGGTAACTATCTAAACTCAAAGAAAAACATGAAGCCTGATTTGCTTGCTGTGAGTACAGGTCAAACTGTTTTGAGATCTACCATTGTCAAAAAGAGAAGCTACAATGATGATCAGAGTATCAAGAATGGGTTGTTGGCTAAGTTGAAGATGCAACCATCAAACCTTGGAAACTGTCTAGCCGCCAGCATTGACATAGGGACAGTCCGAGGGTCATATCTCAACAACCACAAGGAGTTAACCATCAAACTCGACTGCCATGGAAACTTAACTCATCAGGGTCTCACGTCGATTTGGAATCAAGTCAAAACCTTCTCAGATGAAAGAGTTATGGGTTCTACAAATCGGGTGATCCTGTATTGGCTATCTTTGAACTTTTCTGAGTTTAAAGCATCTCAATCCTATATATGGCGACCAGGTGAGCATGCTAAGGTAAGTGATCATGTTTTCAAGAGTTCTTTTATCAATTACACAGATATGATGCACTTGTTTTTGTCAAAAGAGCCATGTGCAGATTATGATGAAGCTTGGAAGCATACAAGAAGGAAGAACAAGCATGTGGAAGACAAGCGGTTCAAGCCACCTGATTTGGATCAGGATAAGCACCAGGACGTCACTAGCTTCATCCTCATCAAAGAAGCACCACCAGAAGCAGCACACAAGCCAAAACCGAGCAAAAACCAATTTGGGATAAGATTATTACTCTTTGATAAACTTTCATGTGCTAACTTGCTTTGTTTCAACATGTCAGGTTTAAGTAATGAATCAGGAACTAAATGGATTAGTGCCTTCTACATATCCAAACCAGTCAGCAACAATGCCTATCAAAGAGGCTTGCAAGGTAAGTGTAATCTGATTTTAAACTTCAATGTTACTGACTTGGTCCCCTCTTTTGTAGGTAAAACAGATTTGAGGACAAATCTTTTTGAAGAGGGAGGGTGATGAGAACCTCCCAAGGATCACTCTGAAATTGGTGAGGGATAATCCTTGACTCCAATGGAACGTGAAACTCCAAAGAAACAAGGAGGTGGATCGATTGGTATGACACAAGAGATGCGGAAGCTCTTGATTTACCGTGGATCGTTAGGTCGCACAGAGGATGCGGAAAGCCTCTGATATTCCAACTCAATGCCCTAGGATATGACGCACCTAGACGACAATGAGGTTGACCCCCTGGATATGACGCACCAGGACGGATCGGTTTGATCCCTTGGATATGACGCACCAAGACAGATCGAAAAGTTCCCGAAGGAACAAAACTGAGAAACACTCTCAAGATTCCAAAAATATAACTCACAACTTATTTTATTTCAATGGAGATTACAACTTATTTATAGGAAACTAAACTTGCTCACAAAGCTAGTTATTTAATAGTCTAGGAAATCACAAAACAATGCATGGAGGAGAGAGAAGCTTTCCATGCAATTTATTCTCCAATTTTCGTCACTCTTTTTAGACAGCAAGGAAACCACTTGATTTTGGATCTTCTTGGGCTTGGAACTTGATAAAATTGGGCTGATTTTGATGTATAACCTCTTGGACCATTTTCCTGACCAAAACACAAGCAAAAACCATCACTTTTAGCCCACCTCGTCCACACACACACACCCATAAGCCAAGACTTCTTTCTATTTGTTTCTGTTGCTGATTCAGGTTACATCATCCCCTCCTCCTTTAAAAGGATTTGCCCTCAAATCCGTCATAATGTTTAGAACCTATGGCCATGAGAGTCATCTCACAAGATCACCTTGGTTCACTGCCTTCGGGTTCACACACCTAGCTAAACATTACGAAAGATGAAAGAGCTGTTTCGGTTAAGCTCTAGAAGGGATGATCTATTGGTTCCTCGTTGAACTCCCTTCTCTCTCTATTTTTTTTTTTTTTTTTTTTTTTTTAAGAAGATGGGAAGATGAGAATGATGGATAACAGAAGTGAATACCGCTTTCAGAGTGGCTCTGATACCAAATGATGAGAACCTCCCGAGGATCACTCTGAAATTGGTGAGGGATAATCCTTGACTCCAATGGAACGTGAAACTCCAAAGAAACAAGGAGGTGGATCGATTGGTATGACACAAGAGATGCGGAAGCTCTTGATTTACCGTGGATCGTTAGGTCGCACAGAGGATGCGGAAAGCCTCTGATATTCCAACTCAATGCCCTAGGATATGACGCACCTAGACGACAATGAGGTTGACCCCCTGGATATGACGCACCAGGACGGATCGGTTTGATCCCTTGGATATGACGCACCAAGACAGATCGAAAAGTTCCCGAAGGAACAAAACTGAGAAACACTCTCAAGATTCCAAAAATATAACTCACAACTTATTTTATTTCAATGGAGATTACAACTTATTTATAGGAAACTAAACTTGCTCACAAAGCTAGTTATTTAATAGTCTAGGAAATCACAAAACAATGCATGGAGGAGAGAGAAGCTTTCCATGCAATTTATTCTCCAAGGAGATGATCTTGCCGGTTTGAAGATCAAGATACCCCCATTCCATGGCAAGGCTGATCCGGATGCCTATCTTGAGTGGGAGAAGAAGATTGAGCTAGTCTTCCAGTGCAAGCAGTACACCAACCACAAGAAGATTCAAATTGCTGCCACTGAGTTCTATGACTATGCCTTGAGTTGGTGGGATCAATACCTCACAACTCGTAGAAGGAATGGAGAGGAACCGGTTGAGACTTGGACAGAGATGAAGTCAATCATGCGCAAGAGGTTTGTTCCAAGCCATTACCTTAGAGACTTGCACCACCGGTTGAGGAAGCTTACACAAGGTTCAAGATCAGTGGAGGAGTATTACCAAGAGATGGAGCTGCTCATGTTGAGGGCCAACATATCAGAGGATAGAGAAGCAACCATGTTACGGTTCCTTTGTGGCTTAAACCGAGAGATACAAGACAATGTTGAGATGCAACATTATGTGGAGCTAGAAGAGATGCTACACAAGGCCATTCTTGTTGAGCAACAACTCAAGAGGAGAGGGCACTCACGCAATCAGTATGGCTCCAACCGGTTACACCACAACAAGGAAGAGAAGACACCTTATGCTAAGGAGTCTAAACCATTCCAAAAGGACAACAAGTCCTATCCAAGAGAAGAGGCCAAACCGATCAGTGCTCTTGACAAGGGCAAAGGCAAGGTTGAGGCATCTAGTTCCAGAGCTCGTGATGTCAAGTGCTTCAAGTGCCAAGGAAGAGGACACTATGCCAATGAGTGTACCAACAAGAGAGTCATGTTCTTGCGAGAAGATGGAGAGTACACCTCAGGAGAAGACAACACCGAGTCTGACCAAGAAGAAACTGAAGAAGAGCTTGAAGAAGGACCAGTCCAGGGGAAGCTTTTAGTAGCAAGGAGACTTCTAAGCTTGCAAAACAAGGCTGAGGAGCTAGAGCAACGTGAGAACCTCTTCTACACCCGGTGCTTGGTCCAAGGGAAAGTGTGCAGCCTCATTGTAGATGGAGGAAGTTGTGTGAATGCTGCGAGTGAGACAATGGTCCAGAAGTTGGGTTTGAAGGTTCAAAAGCATCCCAAGCCATACCGGTTGCAATGGCTGAATGAAGAAGGCACCATGAAGGTCTCAAGTCAAGTTCTTATTCCCTTATCCATTGGGAGATATGAAGATGAAGTCTTGTGTGATGTGTTGCCAATGCAAGCTGGTCACATACTCCTTGGAAGGCCATGGCAATCTGATAGGCGTGTGATCCATGATGGCTTCACCAACAAGCATTCCTTTCTGTTCAAGGGCAAGAAGACTACTTTGGTTCCCTTGACACCCAAGGAAGTGCAACAAGATCAGGTTCAACTCCAAAAGAAGAAGGAGATTGATCTAAAACCGGCTGGAACTAAGCAGCCAAACTTCTATGCAAACATGGGTGATATCAAAAGAACTCTCAACTCTAAACAATCAGCTATATTACTTGTGTTTAAGGAGACTCTATTGAACTTAACTGACCCTACACCGGTGTATCCGAGTGAGATGGTTTCTCTTTTACAGGAGTTCCAAGATGTGTTTCCAGAGGACAATCCCATTGGTCTACCACCATTGAGAGGGATTGAGCACCAGATAGACTTTGTGCCAGGATCAACACTTCCAAACCGTCCAGCATATAGAAGCAATCCGGTTGAGACCAAGGAGTTGCAAAGACAAGTGGAAGAACTCATGGAGAAGGGCTATATCCGAGAGAGTTTGAGCCCATGTGCTGTGCCAGTACTCCTAGTGCCTAAGAAGGATGGTACATGGCGTATGTGTGTTGATTGTAGATCAATCAACAACATCACAGTGAAGTATCGCCACCCTATCCCTAGACTTGATGATATGCTTGATGAATTGCATGGTTCTTGCATCTTTTCTAAGATAGATTTAAAAAGTGGTTATTGTTAGAATAAAGTGATTTAGTGTCTGGTTTGTTGAGAGAAATGAAGAACAGCAAGAACATGAGAGAGAGAAGGAGAAGTTCGTGGGGAAGACAAGAGAGAGAGAGAGGAAATCTATTTCCTTGCTTAATGTGTTTATGGGAACAACCCATAAATAGGGAAACAATAGGCAAGTAGACAGAAGAGAAAATAATAAAGAAATACATCAGAAACAGCCAAATTGGCTCAGCCAGCAGCAGAGAAAGGGACAGGTCTATAGTGGTCCCAATTCTTCAGCTCACATGTGACTTGCCTTTGTCTTCTTATTCCAACAGCTCCATTGACCAATTCAAATTATTTCAGAGCCTCTTGGATACTTAGACACGAAATCCCTTCCCCCTTGCTTGCCTTGCAAGATAGGTTAGGTTAGGATATGTCTTATTTCTTCTTCATGTCAACACTCCCCCTCAAGCTTTACCATAGAGACTGGTCAAGCTTGGAAACCATGAAGAACTCCCTCATTAAAACCTTAGTCTGAAAAACCCAATGGGACAAAAACACACCAAGGAAAAAGAGTAGAGAACTTCATGGCAAGAGGATCAGTGACAAGTGAGGTCTATGAGTCCAAGTTTTGAATGAATGAACTCACAGACTTTGGTGCTTGCTCCTTTGGTGAAAATGTCAGCTAGCTGGTCTTCACTTCTAGTGTAGCAAGGGAGGATGATTTGTTGCTCCACAGCTTGTCTAACCTTGTGGCAGTCTACTTCAATGTGCTTGGTTCTTTCATGGAATACTGAGTTGCTGGCAATGTGAATGGCAGCTTGATTATCACAATGCATTGTGATTGGTGATGTAACCTCAATACCCAAGTCTTTAAGCAGTCCTTTGATCCACACAAGTTCATTTGTGAGCTTCCTCATTGCTCTATACTCTGCCTCAGCACTTGAACATGAAACCACCTTCTGCTTTTTGCTCTTCCAAGTCACCAAGTTGCCTCCAATGAATGTACAGTACCCTGTGGTTGATCTCCTATCAACTCTATCTCCTGCCCAATCAGCATCACAATATCCTACAATCTCAGTGCTTCCATTGCTACCCATCCACACTCCTTGACCAGGAGCTTCTCTTAGATATCTCATGATCCTCTCCACCATGTTCCAGTGATGAACCTTAGGAGCTTGCATGTGCTGGCTCACTTGGTTCACAGCAAAGCAAATGTCTGGTCGAGTGATAGTTAGGTAAATCAGCTTCCCAACCATCCTTCTATACTTCCTGACATCTTCATATGGTTTGTCCTCAAACTCCCCCTTTCGTAGCACCTTGTATCCATCTTCAAGGGGAGTCTTAGCTGGTCTTCCTCCAAGGTTTCCTGCCTCACTCAACAGATCCAGTGCATACTTCCTTTGAGACAGGAAGAGTCCATCCTTGGATCTACACACTTCAATTCCAAGAAAGTACTTAAGCTCTCCAAGATCCTTGATGTCAAACACTGATTTGAGAAAGGCTTTGGTGGCTTGAATTCCTTCCTTGTCGCTTCCTGTGATGATGATATCATCTACATACACCAAGATAACAACAATGCCTTGTGGACTGGTGAGGGTGAAGAGGGTATGATCAGCTTCAGACTTCACAAATCCCCTTCCATTGAGAGTGGTGCTCAGCTTGTGATACCAAGCTCTTGGTGATTGCTTCAGCCCATAGATTGCTTTTTTCAGTCTCAATACATTTCCTGGTTTGACTAGGTGTTCTAAACCAGGAGGAGGATGCATGTACACTTCATCTTCTAACTCTCCTTGCAGGAAAGCATTCTTCACATCCATTTGCCACAAATCCCATTCCAAATTGGTGGCAAGTGATAAAATGATCCTAATGGTGTGAAGCTTTGCTACTGGTGCAAAGGTATCAATATAGTCTTCTCCATATGTCTGAGTAAATCCTCTTGCAACCAGCCTTGTCTTGCGCCTTTCCACCTTTCCATTTGCCAAATACTTGATGGTAAAAACCCACTTGCTTGTCACTGCCTTTTTCCCTTTTGGAAGCTCAGCCTCATACCAAGTGTCATTGACCACCATTGCATTGATCTCATTTCCAACAGAGTCTCTCCACTCTTTATGTTCCATAGCTTCTTCATATGACCTTGGGATATACTCCTGATCCAGTTCACAAATGAACACTTGATGTTCTTGTGGATATTGAGCCAAGGAACATACTGCTTGAATAGGATGAGCAACCGCTTGAGAGTTGAAGTAGACTCTGGTGTTAATCCAATTTGAAGGATCCTTCTTCAGTCTTGTACTTCTTCTCAAAGGCTGAACCTCTTCTGATTTTTCTTCTTCACCAGATTCTACCTCATCAGGTTGAGAGACTGATTCTTGTTGCCTTTCATCCTGATCATGAGCTTCTGTGCCAGTATCTGATTCATGTTGATTGCCCCCTTCAGGATCAGGATGAATGTCCTCCACAACTTCATTAACCCCATCTTCATCAACTACAATTTCTGGACCAGATGCTGCTTTAGGTGGACACACCCTTGTTTCCTGATTCTCCCGAGGCATGCTAATACCAAGGTTCTCCAATATCATCCTTAGACTGGTGGCTTTTTCTGATGATTGAGATAGATCTTTCAAGTCATCCCAACTCTTCTCCTCATAGTATCCCTTAGTCTCCACAAATTTCACATCTCTTGAGACTAAAACCCTCCTTGTCACTGGATCATAACACTTATACCCCTTTTGTGTTGGAGAATATCCAATGAACATAGCCTTTGAGCTTCTGGCTTCTAACTTGCTCCTCTGTTCCCCTGGTGTCAAGACAAAGCAGAGGCAGCCAAAGACACGCAAATGATCCAATGATGGCTTGTTGTTGTTTAGTACCTCAAATGGAGACAGGTCACTGAGTATCTTAGTAGGGATCCTGTTGATAAGATAACAAGCAGCCATCACAGCATCACTCCAAAATCTCTTTGGGACATTAGTATGGAACATCATTGACCTTGTTACCTCCATCAGATGCCTATTCTTCCTCTCAGCTACTCCATTTTGTTGAGGAGTATAAGGACAGCTTGTCTGGTGTATGATCCCATGTTGAGCTAGATATTGCTTGAATGCTTGACTTGTGTACTCTCCACCATTATCTGACCTAAGGATTTTGAGTTTGGCACTGAAATGATTGGTGACATGGGTCTGGAAATTCTTGAAAGCTTCAAGCACTCTATCCTTAGACTGAATCAGTGTCACCCAAGTGTACTTAGACCTCTCATCAATGAAAGTCACAAAATATTTGTGATTCTCTCTGGAAAGACATGGAGAAGTCCACACATCAGAATGAACAAGGTCAAAGCACTTCTCATAGATTGTGTTGGACCTTGGAAAGACTGTCCTACAATGCTTCCCCAAGATACATGCTTCACACCCATCATTTCCAAACACCACACCAGGAAGCATCAGATTTAGAGCTCTATCATGAGGATGTTGTTAGAATGAAGATAAATAATACTGGTGAAGAGACCAAGCATCAAAGATGAAGCATCCAGAGCAAGTTTGAATCTGTCCGTACAGTCTTGGCGTGCAAGTATCAAATCCTAACCTAGAGTGTCTTGGAAGTCAAGGCAAGTGGAGAACTCGTCCAACTGAGTATTCTGAGGCAGATTTGAAGTTTAAAATAGGGATCAGACCGTTGGAGACAGCTTAGGCAAGTTGGGAATTAATTAGAATAAAAGTCACATGTGCATAAGAGGATGAGCCGGCTGTCACTTTCACTCAGCCAAACCGTGCCCATCTCTCCCTCCTGTCACTCTCTCTCTCTCTGGTCGAGATTCTCCTTGGCTGTATCCTTCTTGTCTTCATCAGAAACCCCACAAAAGTATTTGTTTATGTCTTCCTAGATTTAGATTAATTTAATGTATGCACACTGCCTATTTAAAGGCAGTTCATGTAACTGAATGATTTAAGCAAAGAGGAGTTCTCTTTCTTCACTATTCTCTGGTTCTATACTCTCTTAGTCTCTCATTCTCTCTAATCTCTCTGGTTACACACGAACTCACCCTCTTTGATACTCAAGAACACTCTCATACTTTCATACTCTTCACTGCATTCTCTTTGATTCTCACTTAATCTCTTCATTCTCTTTCTCTTAGTTTCGACCATACTCTGTCTCTACACCACTCTCACACTCTGTTTTATCTATTCTCACATGGTATCAGAGCTCTCAAGCTCCTGAAAACCTATAAAGCTTCCGCAAATCTGTTTCTGTTCAATCATCTCTTTCAAACTCTGTTTTGTTTCATCCTTGTATCCTCTGGTCCAAAGGTTTTCCAGGAGGGAAAAATCTCACCAGAACTCAAGATAAAGGAGGTCTTTAATCTCTGGAACTCAAGAAAGCTTCAGCTCAGTCCAGCAAGCTTCATCAAAGTCCAGATTCAAGTTCTGTTTCTTGTAAACCAGTTGGTACATTCTATTGTCCACTGGTCCAAACTCTCTAAGATGGAGAGCCCTAATGGAATGGTGACTTCAGAAACTTTAAGGAGTCCAAAGAAGAAACCAAACAACCTCATCTGGTCCAAAATGCTGAAGATAATCCATGGAAGAAACCATTCTTGGAGAAAGGTCACTATAGGAGCATCAAAGCTAGGCTGTTCTAATCATTCTCTGGCCAGCCATGCTGAAGCTTTGTTTCTGACCAACAAATCTCACGACCAGCAAGAGGACAGGAGGGGTTTGAAGTGTCTCCTTGACCAGAAGGAGATAATCAAGAAGATGAGGTGTTGGACAGTCAATTCACACCTCAAACACTCCAAATTCAAGTGATTCACAGCCATGGAGGTTCAAGGAACCAGCTCAGGTTCCTTGGTTGTAAGTTAACCTCCTAACCCTTGATAAGAGCTTGTGTAGTTATGTCTTGTTGTGTTGAGAGGTGTGTTTAGTATCTTAGGGACAGTTCAAAGTTGCTAGAGTTGTTGAACCTAGTTTCTGTCCCATGATACTTAAAAACTGTGTGTGTGGTTCTGTTTTAATTGTTTCTAAGCTTGCTAGCATGGTCATGACTAGTTATTGCTTTAGATAAATTGTTTGTGTTCAGAATTGTCTAGGCGAGTTGTCTAGAACCTGGTTTGAGTCTTGTGGCATTGCTAGAGGTCTAGGAGAGTTTCCTGGTCATGTAATGCATCTATATGTTGGCTCTATGTCTTGTTTTGCATCCATAGGTTGTTCCTGGTCCTGTGATGCATTCTTAAACTGGTTAAGGTGATTAGATGAGTTATCTAGTCTCTGGTTTTGACATTTAATCATAGTGTTGCTTAAATGGTCATTAAAATTTGCCTAAATGCCTTGTTATTGATGAGTTATCATACATGTGCATTTAGAGAGTTGGTTGCTTGGATTTGAACTGAATGAGTTGTTTAGATTCAGTCCATTGCATCTTGTTAATAATTATGGATCAGACTTGGTGAGTTATCAAGCTCTGATCCTAATGTGTGGTCTAATTCTTGCTGGAGTTTGAGTGGTGTTTCAGGTACACAAGTGTTGTCCTCTGTCCATCATCAAACCAAGACAAAGAAGAAGGCTTTGCCCATGCTGTTCAGAGCCTACACATGATGTATATTCCTGTTTGATTCAGAGCCTACACATGATGTATATTCCTGACCATGGAGAGATTGTTGGAGAAGGTCAGATGGTAATAAGTCTTGGTTGAGCCAGAACACGGCTGTCCTTTGAAGATACCTCAAGGAGGATTGATGGAGAGGCAGACCAGAAGTTGACCAACCATCCACCAGGCTGGATCTTCTCATCACTTGTGTGTAGAGAACCGGTTGATTTAAGCGCAGGCCATTTGGTTGTTGAGCTCCTGGTTCCAAGAGACACACAAGGAAGAGTTGTTCTAGGCAGTGGAGAGGAGATCAAGGGAGGAGGAACTGGTTGACTTAAGCGCAGCTGTTGGGGTGATGCGCTCCTGGTCCTAGCTCAGTCTTGCTCACTTCCAAGCTTGGTCCATCCCTATACTCTCTGGATCAAGCTTGAGGAGGGGTAATGAAGAAGCAATCCTGAAGATCCAGCCGCCACAAGCCATTGGCAAGAAGTGGAGTTCACTCTTGCATCATTCCTCACCAGCCGGATCAAAGAAGCTATCATGAACTCATTGCAACCTTGCAAGCTTGGACCTTCACCTATTCTCGGTTCCAAGCTTGAGGGGGAGTGTGAATGAGCTTCCTATGATCTGAGAGATGTCTTACCAAGTGGGGAATCAAGTGGAGTTCACTCCCTACCATAATGATGAAAGGGAAGCACCTTAAACTCATCTCAAAACATTCATTGCTGTTCTTATGATTAAAATGTTATTGAGATTGTTGTGATTAGTGCATTACCTTGAGAACTGATGCACCTGTGGGATATTGTATCAGGTACCTTACTTGAGACTCAATGAAGCAAAGAACCGGTCCATCCTTACCTATCAAGATGGCGAGTAGTCAGAAGAGAGGGGGAGACACAAACCAGGGTCTAAGAAGAGTCCAAGGTGTTGGTGTGTGCAAGTGATGGAGTCCACGCTTGCACCACAAGTTAGGCCACGATCCAGAGCCTAAGGACTCCACCAAGAGTTGTCTGAAGTTCCTTAGGCTCACTGGCCAATCCCTAGGCTTTGAAGAACTTTACTCTTTTCCTTAGCTGGTTTTGTCCCAAATGGGTTTTCTGGCTAAGGTTTTTAATGAGGGAGCTTCTTCAAGGTTCCAAGCTTGTCCAAGGATCTCCTATGGTCAAGCTTGAGGGGGAGTGTTAGAATGAAGATAAATAATACTGGTGAAGAGACCAAGCATCAAAGATGAAGCATCCAGAGCAAGTTTGAATCTGTCCGTACAGTCTTGGCGTGCAAGTATCAAATCCTAACCTAGAGTGTCTTGGAAGTCAAGGCAAGTGGAGAACTCGTCCAACTGAGTATTCTGAGGCAGATTTGAAGTTTAAAATAGGGATCAGACCGTTGGAGACAGCTTAGGCAAGTTGGGAATTAATTAGAATAAAAGTCACATGTGCATAAGAGGATGAGCCGGCTGTCACTTTCACTCAGCCAAACCGTGCCCATCTCTCCCTCCTGTCACTCTCTCTCCCTCTGGTCGAGATTCTCCTTGGCTGTATCCTTCTTGTCTTCATCAGAAACCCCACAAAAGTATTTGTTTATGTCTTCCTAGATTTAGATTAATTTAATGTATGCACACTGCCTATTTAAAGGCAGTTCATGTAACTGAATGATTTAAGCAAAGAGGAGTTCTCTTTCTTCACTATTCTCTGGTTCTATACTCTCTTAGTCTCTCATTCTCTCTAATCTCTCTGGTTACACACGAACTCACCCTCTTTGATACTCAAGAACACTCTCATACTTTCATACTCTTCACTGCATTCTCTTTGATTCTCACTTAATCTCTTCATTCTCTTTCTCTTAGTTTCGACCATACTCTGTCTCTACACCACTCTCACACTCTGTTTTATCTATTCTCACAGATGTCCCAATCTGGCATGCCATGTATTGCCATCAACCCCAGTAGATGTACTGACCATGCATATAGAAGGAGATGTTTCTGTCCTTTGGAGATGATAAAGCTCCTCATGGCTGTGTCCTCTTCCAATCACCTGCCCTGTCTTTAGATCTTGAAACTCAACATCATCAGGTCTGAAGACAACTTGACAACTCAAATCAACTGTGGCCTTCCTTACTGATAACAGGTTAGAAGTAAACTGAGGCATGTATAAGGCAGATGATTCTCTATCAAACAGCTTAAGGTTCCCTATCCCTTCTATCTTAACCTTATCTCCATTTGCTATAATCACATTTCCTGAGGCAGGCTTGACATCACTAATC
Organism: Moricandia moricandioides; assembly: GCA_905132885.1. Lineage (NCBI taxonomy): Eukaryota > Viridiplantae > Streptophyta > Magnoliopsida > Brassicales > Brassicaceae > Moricandia > Moricandia moricandioides. Next base: position 38,644 of record CAJHQQ010002760.1, read on the forward strand.
AGATTCTTATCACTAATCATATGGTGACTAGCTCCTGAATCTATAATGATGGGTTTAGAGTCAAGAAAATGTGTACCAGCCTTCTTGGATGAGATAATGGCCTTGGCAGCCTTGATGAATTCATTCAAGTCACTCCTGGTCACTAGACCATCAATTCTGGTCGCCCCATCCTTACTTTTCCATGTTCCTCCTTCATTTGAATCACTAATGAAAGCTGAATACATGGTTTTCCCTTCAATCATTTGATGCTCAATCTTCTTGAGAAAACTTCTGACCAACTTAATATCCATCGCTCTTGGCTTCAGGTTCTTTCTTCTATGTTGTTTCTTATCTTTCTTATACCCTGGAAACAACACCACTCTTCCTTTATTACTTGGAATGTTCTTTGTTGGGTGAGCAAGCTTCTTTTCCTTCTCAAAGAGTGTGTGAGTGACTTGTTCTTTCTGGATAAGAGCACACACATCATCCACACTAGGAAGCTTATCTTCTCTCAGAACATGCTTGATAAGCTGGTTAAATGAAGGCTTTAGAGTCAGTAGCAGACTAAAGACCATATCTTGTTCTTGTCTTTCTCTGATGACTTCAGGATCACTAGAGCTTGGTCTAAGCATGTTAAGATCTGACCATAAGCTTCTAAACTTCCCAATATGCTGGTTGAACTCGCCTTCATCTTGTTTCAGGTTGTTGATAGCTTGTTTGACTTCAAACACCCTGCTTAGATTAGATATGTTGCCATACACCTTCTGAAGTGTATCCCACAATTCCTTGGAAGTTTCACAGTAGGAGTAAGCTTCCAGGATAGATGCCTCAAGGCTGTTTTGAATGATGGACAACACCAGAAGATCCTCCTGATCCCATTTTCTATTATCAGCCAGCACCACTTCTTTACCATCCTCTCCTAGGCTGGTTTTCTTTGGAGGTTTGTCATCACACACATGTGACCAGAGACCTCTTCCTCCAAGAGCAGTCTTGACAAGTCTAGACCACAAGAGATAGTTAACTCCCTTGAGAGTAACTGGAATCACCTCCATTTTCGAATTTTCTATCAAGAACACCTCAAGAACAGCTCAAGAACAGCTATTATCCAGAGGGTAAAAGAGTGTTTCTAGGAGAAATTTTTAAAAATCAGAATGAAACAGAACAGATTTGCGGAAGTAATGTAAGAGAATGATGAGAATAAGATCTCAAGAGCTTATTTGCTCTGATACCATGTTAGAATAAAGTGATTTAGTGTCTGGTTTGTTGAGAGAAATGAAGAACAGCAAGAACATGAGAGAGAGAAGGAGAAGTTCGTGGGGAAGACAAGAGAGAGAGAGAGGAAATCTATTTCCTTGCTTAATGTGTTTATGGGAACAACCCATAAATAGGGAAACAATAGGCAAGTAGACAGAAGAGAAAATAATAAAGAAATACATCAGAAACAGCCAAATTGGCTCAGCCAGCAGCAGAGAAAGGGACAGGTCTATAGTGGTCCCAATTCTTCAGCTCACATGTGACTTGCCTTTGTCTTCTTATTCCAACAGCTCCATTGACCAATTCAAATTATTTCAGAGCCTCTTGGATACTTAGACACGAAATCCCTTCCCCCTTGCTTGCCTTGCAAGATAGGTTAGGTTAGGATATGTCTTATTTCTTCTTCATGTCAACAGTTATCATCAGATTAGGATGAAAGAAGGAGATGAATGGAAAACTGCATTTAAAACTAAACATGGATTGTATGAATGGTTAGTTATGCCATTTGGATTAACCAATGCACCTAGTACATTCATGAGGTTAATGAATCATGTTCTTAGATCATTCATAGGCATATCGGTTGTAGTATACTTTGATGACATCTTAGTATATAGCAAGAACCTAGAAGAGCATTTAGATCATCTTAAGGCTGTCTTGAGTGTTCTAAGGAATGAGAAGCTTTATGCCAACCTAAAGAAGTGCACCTTTTGCACGGATAACTTGGTTTTCCTAGGCTTTGTTGTGAGTGCAGATGGAGTTAAGGTTGATGAAGAGAAGATCAAGGCAATCAAGGAATGGCCGAGTCCAACCTCAGTAGGAGAAGTGAGGAGCTTCCATGGACTTGCCGGCTTCTATAGGAGATTTGTCAAGGACTTTAGCACCATTGCAGCTCCCTTAACTGAAGTTATCAAGAAGGATGTTGGTTTCAAATGGGGAGAAGCACAAGAGAAGGCTTTCCAAAGCCTAAAAGAGAAGCTTACTCAATCACCACTTCTTATGCTTCCTGACTTTTCTAAAACTTTTGAAATAGAATGTGATGCATCAGGAATTGGTATTGGTGCCGTGTTGATGCAGGATAGGAAACCCATTGCATACTTCAGTGAGAAGCTTGGAGGAGCCACACTCAACTATGCAACTTATGACAAAGAGCTCTATGCCTTGGTGAGGGCATTACAAACGTGGCAACATTACTTGTGGCCCAAAGAGTTTGTCATCCACACTGATCATGAGTCCCTCAAGTATCTAAAAGGGCAGAGTAAGCTTAGCAAGAGACACGCAAGGTGGGTTGAATTCATTGAGACCTTCCCATACGTGATCAAGTATAAACAAGGTAAGGAGAATGTAGTTGCTGATGCACTATCTCGGAGGTATGTTCTCTTGACCACTCTAGATGCTAAGATACTTGGATTTGAGCAGATAAAAGACATGTATGATACTGATCATGACTTCAAGGAAGCTTATGCTTCATGTGCTAAGTTTGCCTCAGGGCATTACTTTAGAAAGGATGATTACTTGTTCTATGACAATAGATTGTGTGTGCCTAATTGCTCTTTGAGAGATCTTTTTGTCAGGGAATCCCATGGGGGCAGTCTAATGGGACACTTTGGGATTGCCAAGACTCTAAAAGTTTTACAGGATCACTTCTATTGGCCGCATATGAAGAGAGATGTGGAGAGGATATGTGAAAGGTGTGCTACTTGCAAGCATGCCAAGTCCCAAGTTCAAAACCAGGGTTTGTATACTCCTTTACCTATTCCACACCATCCCTGGAATGACATTTCTATGGATTTCATTGTTGGTTTGCCTAGAACTAGGACTGGAAAGGATTCAATCTTTGTTGTAGTTGATAGGTTCTCTAAGATGGCACATTTCATAGCATGTCATAAGACTGATGATGCATTGCATATAGCTAACTTGTTCTTTAAGGAGGTTGTACGTTTGCATGGCATGCCTAGAACCATAGTTTCTGATAGGGACACTAAGTTTCTTAGTTACTTTTGGAAGACACTTTGGTCTAAGTTAGGCACTAAGCTTTTGTTTTCTACTACATGTCATCCACAAACTGATGGGCAAACTGAGGTAGTTAATAGGACATTAGGAACACTCCTGCGTGCATTCATTAGAAAGAACTTAAGAACATGGGAAGAATACTTACCACATTGTGAATTTGCATACAATCATGCTATGCATTCTGCCTCTAAGTATTCACCCTTTGAAATTGTTTATGGGTTCAATCCCACCTCTCCTTTGGATCTAATGCCTTTACCTGAGTGTGAAAGGACAAGTCTAGATGGCAAGAAGAAAGCCGAGTTGGTTCAACAGATTCATGAGAAGGCTAGACTAAACATTGAGCAGAAGACCAAGCTGTATGAGAAGCAAGCAAACAAGGGGAGACGTGTGAGAACCTTTGAAGTTGGTGACCAAGTCTGGTTGCACCTAAGGAAGGATAGGTTCCCCAACGAGAGGAAGTCCAAACTGATGCCAAGGGTTGATGGACCCTTTGAGATCATCCACAAGATCAATGACAATGCCTACAAGCTTGATCTCCAAGGTAAGTACGATGTATCAAATAGCTTCAATGTCACTGACTTGGCTCCTTTTGTTGTAGATGGACCTGATTTGAGGACAAATCCTTTTCAAGAGGGAGGGGATGATGTGATCATGGACCGGATCACTAAGGAAGACAATGGGGAGAGTTTAGATGAGCAACAAGAAGCCACAATGCATCAACCATTTGATGAAGATGCTCTAACCATTCAGGAAGGTCCCATGACTCGTTCCAGAGTCAAGAAGCTTAAGGAGAATGTTGTTGGATTACTCACTTCACATCCACAACAAGAAGGTCTTGGACAAGGTTTGATCCGAGATGTCTTGATCACCATTCAAGCCATCTCTACACCAAACTGAGGTAGTGTCTAGGCAGACATGGAGTGCGTGCTCTTTTCCTTGCTTTTGGTTTTGTCCCACGAGGTTTTCTAGAAGGAAGGTTTTTAACGAGGCCACAACATGTCTACAAATCACCTAAGTGCTACACTCGGTCCAAGTCTAATAGAAGTTACTTTTATTTCATTTTAAACTTTAGACTATAGTATTTATTTCTTTCCTTTTTTGAATCATTGTCGAAACCCTAAGAGGCATGTCTCTGGTTTCTTATTTAAAGGGTCCCTTATGCCCTATTGTACTCACGCAACCTTTATCTATTGAAGTCATTCATCTTTTGCGGCTCTCTCTCTCTCTAAAAGAAGTGTGCCGAGTTCTGGTGTGTCATATCCAGAGTGAAGGGTGCTTAGTTTGGTGTGTAATATCCAAACCATTCACCTAGGAGTATCAAGAGTTCATTCATCCCTCTTGTGTCACCATCCGATCCACACGCCTTGAAGGACTTGAGTCTTTAGATTCGTTCTTGCAAGGATTATCCATTCCCATCAACCAAAGAGCATCCTAGGGACGCATCAAGTTTGCGGATGACAAGTAGTAGAGAACAACAGTTTAGTTCCTAGTTTAGACCAAAGGGTCTTCCAAAAGTAACTCAAGAACTTAGCATCTCTATCTGATACAATAGTTCTAGGCATGCCATGCAAACGTACTATCTCCTTAAAGAACAAGTTAGCAACATGTAATGCATCATCAGTCTTGTGACAAGCTATGAAATGTGCCATCTTAGAAAATCTATCTACTACAACAAAGATAGAATCCTTTCCAGTTCCTATTTCTAGGCAGTCCTACAATGAAGTCCATAGAAATATCATTCCACGGATGATAAGGGATGGGTAAGGGAGTGTACAAACCATGGGACTGGACTTTAGACTTAGCTTGCTTGCACGTTGTACACCTTCCACAGACTCTCTCAACATCTCTTTTCATGTGTGGCCAAAAGAAATGATCCTGCAAGACCTTAAGAGTTTTGGCAATTCCAAAATGTCCCATTAGACTTCCTCCATGGGATTCCCTGACAAACAAGTCTCTCAAAGAACAATTAGGTACACAAAGGCGATTATCATAGAATAAGAATCCATCATGCCTAAAGTAATGACCCGTAGCAAGTTTCTCACAAGATTTATAAACTTCTTTGAAGTCAGGATCATCCTCATACATACCTTTGATTTGTTCAAAACCTAGTAGCTTGGCATCTAGAGTGGTCAAGAGAACATACCTTCGGGATAGTGCATCAGCAACTATGTTTTCTTTACCTTGTTTGTATTTGATGACATAGGGAAATGTCTCAATAAACTCAACCCATCTTGCGTGTCTCTTGCTAAGCTTACTCTGTCCTTTTAGGTACTTGAGGGACTCATGATCAGTGTGTATGACAAACTCCTTAGGCCATAGGTAGTGTTGCCATGTTTGTAAAGCTCTCACCAAAGCGTATAGCTCCTTATCATAAGTAGCATAGTTGAGAGTAGCTCCTCCAAGCTTCTCACTGAAGTATGCAATAGGTCTCCTATCCTGCATCAATACAGCACCAATACCAATCCCTGAAGCATCACATTCGATTTCAAATGTTTTAGAGAAGTCAGGAAGTATAAGAAGAGGAGATTGAGTAAGCTTCTCTTTAAGGGTCTGGAAAGCAGTTTCTTGTGCATCTCCCCACTTGAATCCCACATCCTTCTTGATTACTTCTGTTAGAGGGGCCGCAATAGTGCTGAAGTCCTTCACAAAGCGTCTATAGAACCCAGCAAGTCCATGAAAGCTCCTTACTTCCCCTACGGTCTTAGGACTTGGCCATTCTTGGATTGCTCTCACCTTCTCCTGATCAACCTTTACACCATCTGCACTCACAACAAAGCCTAGAAAGACCAAGTTATCCGTACAAAAAGTGCATTTCTTCAAATTTGCATAAAGTTTCTCTTCTCTCAACACATCAAGAACTGATCTAAGATGCTCTATATGATCAGTAATGTTCTTGCTATAGACTAGGATGTCATCAAAGTATACTACCACAAAGATGCCTATGAATGATCTAAGCACATGATTCATCAACCTCATGAAGGTACTAGGTGCATTTGTTAATCCGAATGGCATAACTAACCATTCATATAACCCATGTTTAGTTTTGAATGCAGTTTTCCACTCATCACCTTCTTTCATTCTAATTTGGTGATAACCACTCTTCAAGTCTATCTTAGAAAAGATGCAAGAACCATGCAATTCATCAAGCATATCATCTAGTCTAGGAATAGGATGGCGATACTTCACTGTTATGTTGTTGATTGCTCTACAATCAACACACATGCGCCAGCTACCATCCTTCTTAGGGACAAGAAGAACCGGAACAGCACATGGACTCAAACTTCTCTGATATGCCCCTTTTCCATCAGCTCCTCAACTTGTCTTTGCAATTCCTTGGTCTCCACAGGATTAGTTCTGTATGCTGGACGGTTTGGAAGTGTTGATCCAGGAACAAAGTCTATTTGATGCTCAATCCCACGTATAGGTGGTAAACCAATAGGTTGATCATCTGGAAACACATCTTCATACTCCTGTAATAGAGAAACAAGTTCACTCGGATAATCCGGTGGTAGATCAGTTATGGTTAGAAGAGTTTCCTTATAAACAAGCATTATAACCGAATGATGAGAGTAAAGAGTTCTTTTGATGTCTCCCTGTTTGGCATAGAAGTTATGCTGCTTGCTTTGATCAGGTTTAAGGTCGATCTCTTTCTTCTTTTGAAGCTGAAGTTGATCTTGTTGCACATCCTTAGGAGTCAAGGGTATTAGCACTGTCTTCTTTCCCTTGAATTCAAATGAATGCTTGTTGGTATAGCCATCATGTATCACACGTCTATCTGATTGCCAAGGTCTTCCCAAGAGGATGTGACTAGCTTCCATGGGTAACACATCACACAAGATTTCATCCTCATATCGCCCAATAGCAAGAGGCACCACCACTTGACTTGATACCTTCATTTCACCTTCTTCATTAAGCCATTGTAGCCGGTATGGTTTTGGATGCTTTTGAACCTTCAATCCCAACTTCTTTACCATTGTCTCACTAGCAACATTGACACAGCTTCCTCCATCTACAATGAGGCTACAAACCTTTCCTTGCACCATACACCGGGTATAGAACAGCTTCTTTCTGGTCGTTGGACTTCTTTTGGGATGAGAGAGAAACATCTTCATTTTGGGTCTGGTCCATATCATCTTCTTCATAGTAACTTGGTTCTTGCATCCATTCCGCTTCATCATTAAGTTCATCTAAGATTAGCTCATCCTGGATTGCATCAGAGACTATTCTATCTATTTATCTTATGATATGTTTTAGACTATAGTTTCTATGTTATGTTATTTCTCGAAACCTAAAGGCATATGCCTCGGTTTCTCTATTTAAACTCTTGTAAACTCTCATTCTGAAACAAGCAGTCTTTTATCAAAAACCTTTTGTCTACTCTTTCTCTCTTCTTTGTCGAGTGTGAGAGCTTGCTGGTGAGTCATATCCGGTGTCTAAGGGTTCTAGTTTGGTGTGTCATATCTGATCTAGATCCTAGGAGTATCAAGGAGTCCATCCGCATCTCTTTGTGTCACCAATCGATCCACATACCTTGATAAACTTGAGTCTCTGATTCGTTTAGGCAAGGATCTATCCCATCTGATCCAGAGAAACATCCTAGGATCATATTAAGTGGTATCAGAGCAACTCTGGATAGGGAAGTTCTCGATCTCTCTTTGGTTTTCAAGTCGAACTTTTTGACTTCTCATAAAACCGATTGATCGATCTCTGTTTTGTTGTTGTTTTTCGTAGAATCTGATGTGATCCTGGAAAGCACCAAGCAAGCAACCTTTAAGAGTGCATATGATGTGATCATGGACCGGATCACCAAGGAGGACAAGGAGGGTCTAGGTGAGCCACATGAAGCCACAATGCATCAACCACTCGGTGAGGAAGGTTTGATCCGAGATGTCTTGATCACCATTCAAGCCATCTCTACACCAAACTGAGTTAGTGTCTAGGCAAGACATGGGGTGCGTGCTCTTTTCCTTGCTTTTGGTTTTGTCCCACGAGGTTTTCCAGGAGGAAGGTTTTTAACGAGGCCACAACTTGTCTACACATCACCTAAGTGCTATTCTCGGTCCAAGACTAATAGAAGTTGCATTTTATTTCATTTAAACTTATAAACTATAGTTTTAGTTCTTTCCTTTTTTGGTTCATGTCGAAACCCTAGAGGATTTGTCTCTGGTTTCTTATTTAAAGGGTTCTCTACACCCTTATGTAATCATCCAGTCTTTTATTAAACAAGTTACATTCATTCTTGTCGACTCTCTCTCTCTAGAAGGTGTCGAGTTCTGGTGTGTAATATCCAGAGACCTAAGGGTGTCTAATTTGGTGTGTCATATCCAAGTTATTCATCTAGGAGTATCAAGAGATCATCCATCCCTCTTGTGTCACCATCCGATCCACACGCCTTGAAGGACTTGAGTCTTTTTCGTTCTTGCAAGGATTATCCATTCCCATCAACCAAAGAGCATCCTAGGGACGCATCAGGTGGTATCAGAGCAACTTTGGTTGGGAAGTACTCGCTTTCTCTCTTTGCGATTGTTCTTGCTTTGTTTTCTTGTTTCTTTTGATTGTTTCATTCATGTTTCATCTCTATCACCTTGAATAAGCAGTAGAACTGATTTTTGTTTAGGGCTGCTCGTGTGCATAAGAGATTAGACAAGGAATTTTAAGACTTTCCTTTTTTGGTTTCATGCGAAAACCCTAGAGTGAGAAGAACCCTAGCCGCATGTTCATCTTAGTCGATCACTTTGTGCATTGCTTTAAGTTGTTTAACACCTTGAACACGAGCATACTAGGATTGTTAGGTTGCTAGAAACCCTTAGGAGTGTTTAGGAAAAAGCTTAGAAGTGTTTCCTTTTTGCTTGAATCTTTTTCCTTTTTGCTTGAATCGATTTCCTTTTCTTAGGCGATTTCCTTTTCACTTTTGTCTTGCATTGTAAGCTTGTTTTCTTTTCCTTTTTGCTTGTTTTTTTTTTTTTTCCTTTTTGCTTGTCTTGTTCCCTAGAAACCTTTTACTGGTTATTTTGGTTACCTTTGCGTGCAGGAAGCATGGAAGCCAAGTCTGAAGAAGAACCTTAACTCGTCAACTTCTCATGGAGGCTATGTCGGCTCAACTCAATCAAAACATGGTGGCAACCATGACCGAGCTGATGAGGATCAACCTCAATGACCTCAGGAGAGAGCTTAGAGAAGACATTAGGAGAGCCACTAGTCACTTACCAAACCGAGAGACTAGGAGAGAAAGAGAGAGGAGAGAGGAGAGACCTCATGTAACTCGCCAAGAACATGTTGGTTATGAGGAGACTGACAATGAGTATGAGCACCTCAGTTCATCCTCAAGAGGACATAGGCGTGTCCAAGAGAGAAGGATGAACCAGGTAGATGAGCTTGCTGGTTTGAAGATCAAGATACCCCCATTCCATAGCAAAGCTGAGTGGGAGAAGAAGATTGAAAGCCTTGATGGAAAGGAACCAGTCTCTAAGCCATCTAAAGAAGATAAACAATTCTGTTTATTCAGTGAAGAGGTTAAGGAGGCATTGTTACAAGTAATGATGAATGTGGAGAAGCAAATCAAACGGACCAACACAACACGTCCATCCATTGAAACACAACACCAAGAACCAGCACCAGTTGCGCCTATCCAAGAAGATCAAGACAAAGTAACCTCACATATCTTTCATAAAGAAGACCAGCCTGTTCAGAACGTCATGGTCCCTTTAACACAACACATGGTAGCAGAGAAGACACCCAGGGAACCTCAGAGAGCTCGTAGAATGAATCAACTAATTGTCTTTGATCCATGCGATTTCCAAAGGACCTTCTTAGGTACTTTTCTGTTCACTCCTTTTGTTTGGTACAAGAAAGGAGAAGTGGAACTATCAAGACACGACTTGGACATGAGACATGTTGTATTTGAGCCTGGAGGAGAGGTCTTGAATCAGAAGAACAAGATCAAACAGGTTAAGAAGAGTTCAGCTGCACCAACACTGGATTTTGTAGATTTCTCATCCTTTGAAGATAAGGGGTTGCACGTCTCAGCTCAGCAAGAGTTTCACTATGAAACCAACTGGAGAATGAAGCCAATTCATTCACGGATCCAACAAACCAGACAACACAGAGAATGGCCTTCTGATCATCAAGATATTGCTAGCTTTGCAAAACATGCCGGTTTGGATCTTTCCCAAGAGGAACTTATGTCTGATTGTGCTGGAAGGTCACAGACCTACTCGTGGAGACCTGGAGAATATTTCCACAAGATTATCACCCTTGGAGAGTGCTCTGTTCGTGCTAGAACAAGTTGGGGTCATAAGGAGTTTGAAGTTGATCAAAAGGACTTGCATCTTGACCATATCAAGATATGGAAGCCACCAGATATGCATCAACTTCAGTACCAATGCAAAGATTATCAAAATGTAATTGGAGATGAAGGAGTCACTAGAGTCAATGGTGAAGTGATTACTGGAGCAGGAGAAGAACTCATGTTTCCTTCTCAAATCAAAGAGAAACCACCAGAGGAACTTAGTCTACAACAATCTCCAAAGAAACCAACCCGGGGTAACTATCTAAACTCAAAGAAAAACATGAAGCCTGATTTGCTTGCTGTGAGTACAGGTCAAAATGTTTTGAGATCTACCATTCTCGAAAAGAGAAGCTATGATAATGATCAGAGTATCAAGAATGGGTTGTTGGTTAAGTTGATGAAGCAACAATCAAACCTTGGAAACTGTCTAGCCGCCAGCCTTGACATAGGGACAGTCCGAGGACCATATCTCAACAACCACAAGGAGTTAACCATCAAACTCGACTGCCATGGAAACTTAACTCATCAGGGGCTCACGTCGAATTGGAATCAAGTCAAAACCTTCTCATATGAAAGAGTTATGGGTTCTACAAATCGGGTGATCCTGTATTGGCTATCTTTGAACTTTTCTAAGTTTAAAACATCTCAATCCTATATATGGCGACCAGGTGAGCATGCTAAGGTAAGTGATCATGTTTTCAAGAGTTCTTTTATCAATTACACAGATATGATGCACTTGTTTTTGTCAAAAGAGCCATGTGCAGATTATGATGAAGCTTGGAAGCATACAAGAAGGAAGAACAAGCATGTGGAAGACAAGCGGTTCAAGCCACCTGATTTGGATCAGGATAAGCACCAGGACGTCACTAGCTTCATCCTCATCAAAGAAGCACCACCAGAAGCAGCACACAAGCCAAAACCGAGCAAAAACCAATTTGGGATAAGATTATTACTCTTTGATAAACTTTCATGTGCTAACTTGCTTTGTTTCAACATGTCAGGTTTAAGTAATGAATCAGGAACTAAATGGATTAGTGCCTTCTACATATCCAAACCAGTCAGCAACAATGCCTATCAAAGAGGCTTGCAAGGTAAGTGTAATCTGATTTTAAACTTCAATGTTACTGACTTGGTCCCCTCTTTTGTAGGTAAAACAGATTTGAGGACAAATCTTTTTGAAGAGGGAGGGGATGATGTGATCCTGGAAAGCACCAAGCAAGCAACCTTTAAGAGTGCATATGATGTGATCATGGACCGGATCACTAAGGAGGACAAGGAGGGTCTAGATGAGCCACATGAAGCCACAATGCATCAACCACTCGGTGAGGATGCTCTAGCCATTCCTGAAGGTCCCATGACTCGTTCCAGAGTCAAGAAGCTAAAGGAGAATGTTGTTGGATTACTCACTTCACATCCACAACCAGAAGGTCTTGGACAAGGTTTGATCCGAGATGTCTTGATCACCATTCAAGCCATCTCTACACCAAACTGAGTTAGTGTCTAGGCAAGACATGGGGTGCGTGCTCTTTTCCTTGCTTTTGGTTTTGTCCCACGAGGTTTTCCAGGAGGAAGGTTTTTAACGAGGCCACAACTTGTCTACACATCACCTAAGTGCTATTCTCGGTCCAAGACTAATAGAAGTTGCATTTTATTTCATTTAAACTTATAAACTATAGTTTTAGTTCTTTCCTTTTTTGGTTCATGTCGAAACCCTAGAGGATTTGTCTCTGGTTTCTTATTTAAAGGGTTCTCTACACCCTTATGTAATCATCCAGTCTTTTATTAAACAAGTTACATTCATTCTTGTCGACTCTCTCTCTCTAGAAGGTGTCGAGTTCTGGTGTGTAATATCCAGAGACCTAAGGGTGTCTAATTTGGTGTGTCATATCCAAGTTATTCATCTAGGAGTATCAAGAGATCATCCATCCCTCTTGTGTCACCATCCGATCCACACGCCTTGAAGGACTTGAGTCTTTTGATTCGTTCTTGCAAGGATTATCCATTCCCTGATACCACCTGATGCGTCCCTAGGATGCTCTTTGGTTGATGGGAATGGATAATCCTTGCAAGAACGAATCAAAAGACTCAAGTCCTTCAAGGCGTGTGGATCGGATGGTGACACAAGAGGGATGGATGATCTCTTGATACTCCTAGATGAATAACTTGGATATGACACACCAAATTAGACACCCTTAGGTCTCTGGATATTACACACCAGAACTCGACACCTTCTAGAGAGAGAGAGTCGACAAGAATGAATGTAACTTGTTTAATAAAAGACTGGATGATTACATAAGGGTGTAGAGAACCCTTTAAATAAGAAACCAGAGACAAATCCTCTAGGGTTTCAACAAGAACCAAAAAAGGAAAGAACTAAAACTATAGTTTATAAGTTTAAATGAAATAAAATGCAACTTCTATTAGTCTTGGACCGAGAATAGCACTTAGGTGATGTGTAGACAAGTTGTGGCCTCGTTAAAAACCTTCCTCCTGGAAAACCTCGTGGGACAAAACCAAAAGCAAGGAAAAGAGCACGCACCCCATGTCTTGCCTAGACACTAACTCAGTTTGGTGTAGAGATGGCTTGAATGGTGATCAAGACATCTCGGATCAAACCTTCCTCACCGAGTGGTTGATGCATTGTGGCTTCATGTGGCTCACCTAGACCCTCCTTGTCCTCCTTGGTGATCCGGTCCATGATCACATCATATGCACTCTTAAAGGTTGCTTGCTTGGTGCTTTCCAGGATCACATCAGATTCTACGAAAAACAACAACAAAACAGAGATCGATCAATCGGTTTTATGAGAAGTCAAAAAGTTCGACTTGAAAACCAAAGAGAGATCGAGAACTTCCCTATCCAGAGTTGCTCTGATACCACTTAATATGATCCTAGGATGTTTCTCTGGATCAGATGGGATAGATCCTTGCCTAAACGAATCAGAGACTCAAGTTTATCAAGGTATGTGGATCGATTGGTGACACAAAGAGATGCGGATGGACTCCTTGATACTCCTAGGATCTAGATCAGATATGACACACCAAACTAGAACCCTTAGACACCGGATATGACTCACCAGCAAGCTCTCACACTCGACAAAGAAGAGAGAAAGAGTAGACAAAAGGTTTTTGATAAAAGACTGCTTGTTTCAGAATGAGAGTTTACAAGAGTTTAAATAGAGAAACCGAGGCATATGCCTTTAGGTTTCGAGAAATAACATAACATAGAAACTATAGTCTAAAACATATCATAAGATAAATAGATAGAATAGTCTCTGATGCAATCCAGGATGAGCTAATCTTAGATGAACTTAATGATGAAGCGGAATGGATGCAAGAACCAAGTTACTATGAAGAAGATGATATGGACCAGACCCAAAATGAAGATGTTTCTCTCTCAGCCCAAAAGAAGTCCAACGACCAGAAAGAAGATCCATTTGTCATATCTGTTGGGCCCATCACGAGATCCAGGTCCAAGAAGCTTATTGAGAAGATTACTTGCCTTGTTCTGAACCAAGAAAGTGAAGAAGAGTTACTTGGCCAAACCATCATCACCCCAACCACCTTCATTTACTCGGCTGTCTTCTACAACAACTAATTTACTTATGTTTTTGTCTTATTTCTTTTCCCTAAGTTCTCATGCACGAAACTACAAGTCCCAAGGCTGTCATGCACGAGATTGTTGTCATTTTCCTTTAAAAACTCTGTTTTGTTTCATTTGGAAGACAATCATCATTTTTATCAAAAACTCATTTCTCTTTGGTGATTCATTTGTTCTTAGAACAACTTGATTGTGGAGGCGTGTGAACCCAAGACAATCAACAAGCTCTCAATCTGACTGGTGTGTCAAATCCAGAGTGAGAGAGTGAAGAATCTGAGGTCTTTTCCGCAACCCTCAGTGTTTCAATCGATCAAATCCTTTCAACCCATCTATCCATAAACCCTAACTCGTCCATCAAGCCAATATCCATCAAAAACCATCTTTCAATCTGTTACAGAGTAGATCCAACCAAAATCAGAGTGGAAATCCTTGGGAAAAAGTCATTAAGTGGTATCAGAGCAACCACTCTGTTGATCTACAAGTTCTGGGATATTTTTCAATCTCTAAACTATCAAAGTCTGAAACTTTCTGGGATTTCAAGTTCATTTCTTTGGGATTTCGAATTCATCTTTTATTCTGGGTATTTCTGTTCTTATCAGTCTCTTATCTGTCTATCTGTTTGCAAGTGAGCCAAATCTGATTGAGAAAGAAAATCCCCAGGAGAAATCGGGTTCAGTCTAGGAGAAATCAGACTGAGGTTTGGTAAAATCACTTGCTCATCCAAAATCTTGCAATCTGTCTATCTTTTCTTTTCTTTGGGGATTTGGGTTTCTGCATTTTTCACTTGATTGGGTTGTTTACAGAACCATTGAATCACTATCATCACCAAAAGCTTGAGAGATCAAAGGATATTGTGAGGAGAGAGTTCTGTTTATTGCTAAAGTTTGTTGATTTTGCAGGAAACCATGTCTGGAGAAAACAATGAACAAGAAGGAACACCAACACCTGCTGTCAATATTAATCCTTTTCAAATGCAGGCTCTAATTGCTGAGATCACCAAGCAAGTTCAAGATAATCTGATCAGAAGAGAAGAGGAAGCCAATGAATTATTTTATGGTTCTAGACAGCCTAGAAACAGAGCTGCAGAACGACAAGAAAGGAGAACCAGAAGGGAATCTAGTGAAGTTGAATCTGATGATGCTTATTCCTCTTCAGACAGAAGTGTAACCAAGTCCAGAAGAAACAACAACCAGCGTCCAAGAGTCAATGATAACTTGGGAAATATCAAGCTGAGAATCCCACCTTTTGCTGGAAAGAGTGATCCTGATGCATACTTGGAGTGGGAAAGAAAAATGGAACTAGTTTTTGATACTCAAACCTATTCTGAAGAGAAGAAAGTGAAGCTTGCTGCAACTGAGTTCAGTGGGTATGCTATCAACTGGTGGGAGCAGATCATCCACAAGAGAAGACAAACTGGAGTGCCGCCAGTTACTTCTTGGTATGAAATGAAAACTCTTATGAAAGCTAGATTTGTTCCATCTCATTATGGCAGAGATCTTCACCAGAAGCTCAGGAGACTGACTCAAGGAAACAAGAGTGTAGATGACTATTTCCAGGAAATGGAGACTCTCATGATCAAAGCCAACGTTAATGAAGATGAGGAATCCACAATGGCAAGGTTCCAGGGAGGTCTTAACAGAGATGTGCAGGATCGCCTAGAGATGCAAGACTTCAATAACATGGAAGAACTCCTTCATAAGGCAGTGCTTATTGAGCAGCAGAACAAGAGAAAGTCTTCTTACTCCAGGAACCAGTATGGGTCATCTTCTAAGCCAGCTTACAACAAAGAAGAAAAGAGTATCAGTAAGCCAAAAGAAGAAGTTAGGACATGGGAAAAGAGCAGAGATGACAAAGGAAAAGCACCAGCTACCAGAACCAGAGATGTGAAGTGTTTCAAGTGTCATGGCATTGGACACTATGCTAATGAGTGTTCAAACAAAAAGAGCTATGATTCTGCTAGAAGGTGGAGGTTATGAAACCGAAGAAGAAGCTCTAGAAACCAACACTGATGAAGAAGAAGTTGATTATCCAGTCAAGGGAGAGCTACTGGTTACTAGGAGAACTTTGAGTGTGAAGCAAAAGGAAGAAGAGCAGAACCAGCGTGAGAACCTGTTCCATACTAGATGTCAGATTCAAGACAAGGTTTGCAGCTTGATTATTGATGGAGGAAGTTGCACTAATGTGGCGAGTTCATCCCTGGTTGAGAAGCTTAATCTGAAGGTTCAGAAACATCCAAAGCCTTACACTCTGCAGTGGCTTAGTGAAGATGGAGATTTGAAGGTACAGAAACAAGTGAAGGTTCCTATCACCATTGGAAGATATGCAGATGAGATACTGTGTGATGTTCTTCCTATGGATGCCGGACATATTCTCTTAGGAAGACCATGGCAGTATGATCACAAGGTGATGCATGATGGATTCACAAATCGCTACTCCTTTGAACACCAAGGCAAGAAGATCACCTTAGTCCCACTGTCACCTCATGAAGTTCACCTTGACCAAGTGCAACTGAAAAACAAAAGAGAGGCTGACAAGGAACAGAAGGTAAGAAATGTTGAACCAAATAAGAGATGGAGCAAGTGGTGATCTGAGTATAGGAGAGGATGAGAAGCTTAAACCAAAGGAATGGGATCAAGAAGGAAAGAAGTGCAAAGCTAGGGCGAGTGGTACGGATAGTACGGCCTGTACGGCCTACTGTACGGACAACTCGACCAAGGTGTGTTCAAACATAACTTGAACACATTTGAGCTTGTGCAAAAATAGGGCAAAAGTGTACGGATAGCCCTAGGCCGTACACATCCCTATCCGTGCAAGGCAAGAACGTGTGGCACAAGGAAGGGAGAAGCAAAGGTAAATGGTGCAAGGTTAAGTTGAAGTTAACTTGCCTCTTATCCGGTAAAAGAAGGGAAGAAGCTCGCGGATAAGGCTTGACCAAGACAGGCTGGCTCGGGCTGGAAAGGAGAAGGCATCTAGTCAAGATGCCAAAGGCATCAAGCTTCCTCATAAGATGAATAGAGAATTGAGAAGAGAAGTTACAGTGAGAGAATCAAAGAGAATTGCAGTGAGAGATGTACTGAAAGTATGTAGTAGTGTATCCTTGAGTATTCAAAGAGGAGTGAACTGTCTGTGCTCAACTACAGCAGAGATAGAGAAGAATGAGCAGCGATCTAAGAACAGCTATGGAACCAGAGAATAGCTAGAAGATGAGAACTCTCCTCTCTGACTTAAAAAGTGCATCAGAATTACATGAACTATGCCTTTAAATAGGCAGTGTGCATACATTATTAATCTTAATCTAGAAGTCATAAACAAAGTACTTCTTGTGGGGTTGTCTGATAGAATGATCGAGATAGGATACACGCCAAGGAGATATCTCGACCAGAGGAGAGAGACGGTGACAGAGAGGAGAGAGATGGGCACACGGTGTTGGGTTGAGTAGAATGAAGTGACAGCCGGCTCATCTACTTATGCACATGTGACTTTTATTCTAATTAATTCCCACACTTGCTAAGCTGTCTCAACAGGTGCATGATCTCTATTTTTAAACTTGCCAAATCTGCGTGCAGATACGTGCGGAGCTGGACGAGTTCCTCTCACTTTGCCTTGACTTCAACAAGGACACTCTAGAGGATGTTAGTCGAGTTCATGTAGCCGACTATATGATGGTAGGTTGAGCCATGTAGTCGACTATATTATCGGACTACAATGTAGTTTGTATGCTTGTAGTTGCATGCGCATGTAACTACGCTACTGATCACATGACTATGTCACCAGATCCCAAGTCTTTGCTCACAACCCTTTATAAAGCTTTATATTCTTCGTTGGGTTCAACTCCACTGCTCCATCTCATCTCTTTCTAAGATCATTTGATCTCTCTCTCAAGATAACACTCCCCCTCAAGCTTGACTATAGTGATCCTAAGTCAAGCTTGGAACCTTGAAGTCACTCCTCATTAAAAACCTTATGAGAGGAAAACCTCCTTAGGGATAAAACCCTCATAAGGAAAAGAGTAAGCTCCTTCAAGGCCTAGGGATTGGCCAATGAGTTCTTTGTGTCTAAACCAGTGTGGTGGACACAAAAGAACTCTTGGATCATGGCCCTCACTGTGGTGCAAGCTAATCCGACTTGGACTGCTCACCACTAACTCTTCTTTGAGCTCATCTAGCCCATCTTCACACTGATCTTGGTTTCTCCCCCTTTCACCCAACCTCTTGTTGGGTTTAAGTGCTCGGAATGACCAGCTTACTCACTCCATTGAGTACCATCTTCAATTCTCTGCCTTGGTTGCTTCTTCTTCTTGAATACCACCAAGGACTCCATCTTCACAGATCATTGAAGCTTCATCAACCAGGTACACACACACATGCTATGGGCTGATTTCATAGCTTCCCAACTGAAGGTAACTGTTCCTAACTCCATGTAGAAGCTGATTCATAAGCTTCCCCACCAGAAGGTAACTGTTCTAACTCCATGCCTTGGGCTGATTCATAGCATTCCAATCAGCTTGCCTCTACACCTGATCTTCTTGTCAAGTAGTCTCTGTTGGCTATCTGTTTTAACACCAAGTTGTTGCTGTCCTTGTTGTGGCTTCTTTGAACCGGTTTATAATGCAAGGTGTGAACTCCACAGCTTGCCAATGGCTTGTGGCGGCTGGAATCTTCAGGAATGCTTCTTCATTACCCCTCCTCAAGCTTGATCCAGAGAGTATAGGGATGGACCAAGCTTGGAAGTGAGCAAGACTGAGCTAGGACCAGGAGCGCATCACCCCAACAGCTGCGCTTTAAGTCAACGCAGTCCTCCTCCTTGATCTCCTCTCCACTGCCGTAAAACAACTCTTCCTTGTGTGTCTCTTGGAACCAGGAGCTCAACAACCAAATGGCCTGCGCTTAAATCACCGGTTCTTCTACACACAAGTGATATCTCCATGGTCAGGAATATACAAACTCTGTAGGCTCTGAACTCATGGGCAAAGCCTTCTTCTTTGTCTTGGATTGGTGATGGACAGTGGACACTCTCTTGTTGTACCTGAAACAACAAAACTCAAACTCCAGCAAGAATTAGACCACACAAGAGGATCAGTACCTTGGTAACTCACCAAGTCTGATCCCTAACCTTTAAATCAATGCAATGCAGAAGCTAAACAACTCATTCAGTCCTAAACCATGCATATAATTCACTAAAATGCTCAACCATGATAACCCATCAAGTACAAGACATTTAGGCTAATTTTTATGATCATTTAAGCAAACACAGATTATAAATGACAAAACAGTGACTAGAAACTCATCTAATCAACCTAGACAATTCATGAATGCAACAACAATTTATGGCAGTAGCTTAGACTAAGCAAACACATCTAATCAAGCTACACACCAATGAATGCAACAAATGGTAGAAACTAACCTAGACAATCATCAATGCCAATACAAGACATACAACAGGCACTAAGCAACTCCGCCTAGACCATACAGCATACAAACAATAGAACTAAGACAAGAAACTAGACAAAAACATTGCTAGTAAT